>JAJCXA010000108.1:0-126763 GCA_026770245.1 Clarireedia aff. paspali H2
GGATGGGGGTTTAGATTGTGTGCGGGGGGGGAAGGGGGGGACACTGGACTAGAGACGAGATGGATGGATGGATGGATGCGGCGCAGTCAATCTGGTGAGTATGATATGATATGGTGGCGCGTTTATTTTGGAATAGGGGATGGATGTATGTGCAATAGTAGCGATGATGCGATATGCGACAGGTCGGGGAATTTCAAAAAAAAATAAAACAAAAATAAAAAATTATGTGATGTTGTGTTTGTGTAAGCTGTAAGGATAGTATATCTGGGACACAGGGATGGATACATATATGGGGTAACTTATGTTGTGCGCCACAAATGCTCGTTTGTAAATCCGGAAAGTTAATGAGTCAGTGATTCTGCGGGAGAGAAAAAGGGGAAGGGGAAAAAGAGGAAGGTGTATACGAGGTGTGTGTGGAGACTATGTATGTAAATGGAGATGGAGTTGGACTGGTGAAGTATCGTTTTTGGACCTCAATGCTTGCTCGTATCGATTTGTACAACATCACTGGCTTGCTGACATAGGAGATAGGTGTTGTAATAAGATAGGACGATAGTTTGGGATAGAGTCAAGTGAATGATCCAAGAAGGTATGATAGATCGGAATAGAAAGTATGAGGTGAAGTTACCGATGGAGTGGGCATACATGTTTCCTCCTGCGTGAAGTGTCATTGATAGTGAATTGAAAGTTCTACCTAATGACCTCGTCCGGTCACGGCTCGACAGATCGTAGTTGGTTCGGCATTAAAGTGTATATCCTATCTGATGTTATACTATGTATTAGAAGTTATCAATATCCTAGAATTGGTGAGCCATCTGACAACACCTCAACCGTCCCTAGCCTCTAGATTCCCGTGACTTCCAGCGGAAACAGAAACAGCAATCATACCATTGATAATTGATGCATCACCGACTCTCTTTCCTAAGACCCCCACTCGCGTCCACGCATTAACAGGCCAATACCCGCCTGCTCCATCCTCATCTGTACCCATCTCTAGCAAGTCGCCCTTTACCACGAACCTCTCCAATCCATCCTCACTCTCCACTTTGGCCATACCCTCCCTCACCCTCTCGAATAAATCCTTGAACCGTCCAGTAACTAAGTGAACCCCTCCGTTCGGCGCCCGACCGGGGGAATGAGACCCCTCACCCCCTAACTCCAAGTCTTTCAAGCTTCCCTTCAACCCCAACACAAATCTGACCAGCAACTCAAGTGGGCTTGCTATACCTTCTAAATGCAAGTATTCCAGTTCCGGGAAATACGTCTCTTCCGCCGAATCCTCTTGTGGCAGTAACTCACTGAACAATACGGAGATATCAACCTTTCTCCTCCCTATCCACGTTAATGACAATCTCTTCAACCCCCTGGCGCATCTCAGACATCTTGCCAGATTCTCGAGCGCCTTCGCCGAATGCAGATTGTTGGGTAGATCACTATAATTCAATACCAAATCTATCTCGCTGAGCTGAGAAAAGATTGGACCAAAAGACTCTATCCTGCTCTGTTTTTGTGCGAAGAACTCAACTGGTAAACTATCATGTTTTAGTCGCCTTAGCTTTGTCTTTGCAATGTGAGGAAGAAGTGTTTCGAGGATAGTGGTGAAGCGCTGCGTGGTGGAAACCCGGGGGAGCGCACGAGTTGAGGGACTTTGCCATATTTGTTGGAGAATTGCGAGTTCTGGTTCGTTGGGGAATGGGAAATTGGTCAAGGAAACGAATATGGATGAGAGGTTTGGGAGGGAGCTGAAGGATTGAGAGAGGATTTCCGGGTCACAAATGAGCGAAGCGTAGAGTTGGGTAAGAGGGCTAAGGCCAAGCGGAAAGTAGCGGGGCCACGCATCTCCTCGATCTTCGCCATGGGCCATGTATGTCGTGAAGTAGTATTGGTGACGGGCGTGGAATTCGTTCAGTTCGCCCATGTTGAAGGTCAAGGAGTGGATTAGAGTGGAATAGACGGAATGTTGAGAGATTGCTTGGAGACGGGAGAAGTCGTTGCGGTAGGGAAAGGTAGTGAAGGCAGGATGAATGAGGTAGATTTCCCCAAGGGTGGCCCAGAGCTGTGAAGTAAGGCGCATGTGCTTTAGAGTGTCGAGGTCCATTGACTGCAAGATGGCGCTCTTAAGCTCGACAGGTAGAGAGCAGAGTCTCGATGTGTGAAGTGCGTCCGCCATTATGATGTGCCGCAGCGAGTGATCACTCAGGGCGATCGTGAGATCTGAGTTGATTGTTGGTCTATTGACAAGCAATCAACATCTGTTCACGCTCCGGGGTCTAAGGAAAGACACCAGCTCTTCTTGTGCGGCCCAGTGCTTTGCAATGAGTAAATCACGATTCATGGGCAGTAAAGTCATTGAATGCAAGACATAAAGTAAAGTCAACAAACCCTGAAGCTCAATGAGCTTATCGGACCTACCGGAAGCTTTCAGAAAAGAAACAAGAAAGCACAAATTTTCAATGTCATCAATGAATGCATAATAGTCTTTGCGGGGTCTCCATCTTATCTTTCTCGGCACGCCGACTCGGCTCGCGTCGCGTCGTGTTGGCGGAACCTCAGGATTTCCCGACTCACATTTCTTCTGCACTATCCAAGTTAAGCAAAACGCTTCAAACGCAATTGCGACGATGTCAATACTCTCGTAGGCTACCTTCCAATTACTCCAATCTATATTCTGCCCACTCATGTCATCTCTTAATACTCCAACCCGAATCCGCAGATCATCCTTTTCTCTTTCTATCGTCCTCTCTCACCCTCACTACCCCTCTTTCGCCCTTGAATATCTCTCCTCCTACAATCCTTACCTGTTCTATTATCCTTCCCTCTCCATCTTACGCCTCTCTTTCCACATCACTAAAAACCTCGATTAATGCTAACCGTCTTCTCGCAGATCCTTCAAAACCCTTCCTCCCCGCACTCGTGCCATGATCGGGCTGTCTTTCCTCGCCTGGGGCACGATCGGCCTCTTCCTATCCGACACAGCGGAGAAAAAGTTGGGGTTTGAACCCGGTGGAGAGAGGGATCCCGAGGTTGCTTCAAAGGATGGAGGTTTTAGGATTAGGGTTGTGGAGAAGTGAATGGGCTTGCTTGGGGCGGGGACAAGGAGAGCGGGATAAGGAGTTACATTGTGAGGAATATGCACGGGAAAGGAACGACCGGGTGCTGTCGGGCATTCTGTTGGAGAAAGGGAGGGAGATGGGGCCGAGGAAGCCCAACTGAAGGAAAGACGCCATATTTAACCACATGCGCATATCCGGCAGACGCTGTCACAAACGAAGGTCAGAACACAAGGGCCAATTGGCGGTTATAAATACAACTGGAAGAGAAGAATTCAGATTTGGCACACTGGATGCGGAAGAACAAAAAATCCTGTGGAATATATGGCACAAAACGTTTGGAGAAGATTAGGCCATACTATTTATTTGCTCAGCGGCATCATTTACTTGCGACTTGACACGAGGCTTAGCTTGGACTCAACCGCTACAGATGAGCAATTTTGGAAGTATCAGTAGTCGAGTCGCTTGAATAAATGGGTATATGATGCTTAAATGGCTATGGGGAACAAGAGGTGATCGATGCATATTCATGTCCAGTCGTTTCACAGCAGCTCGGTGGTCAAAGCAGACAACGGACTAAGTAGGAAGTTGGAAGTAGTCACACGAGCAATGTCACCTTCTCTTTTATCATACAGACACGTAGAATGAGAACAAATCAGTATACAGCTGTTATGTATATATGCATTCCACCAGCTACGTACAAGGAAGACGTCAGTTCACAAGACGAAGATAGGCAGTTGATAGAGCGCTAGCACGCGGCGCCCCAGACACTTGAATCTAATCACAGCACAAAATGCCCACCAGCCGCACGCTCAACCATTCGACCTCCCCTTGCGCTCTCTTGCTTCTCTCCCTCCCCCTTTCCTCTCCACTTCCTCTGGACCATGCACTCTTCATATCCGCATATAGCCCCTTGTTCGTCTGCTACCCTGATGAAAGATCCTGTGTTCAATAGCCCTGAACCTGAGTTGAAGACCCAATGCCAAGCACTCGGTGAAAAGGATATGAACGATGATGTTGAAGTGACGGATTTCGATACTGGGGAGCTCGGTGTGGTCTAATCGCTATCAAGACCCTCTGGGAGGCCCAATAGGATTGACTTGCTGTCCTTCTACTTCTCTTTACCAGCTGATGTGAATGATGACGGTGGTAGTATTGCTCCATGGTGGGAAAACTTTACTGCGGTTGCTTCATTGCTCCCTTCTCCTTGCTGTGCTGCTATGGTCTGAGCGGACGAAATGCTCCCATTAAGCGCATGGGAGGAGTAAAATTCCATGCATGGATCATGGTTCATTGCCTGAAGGCCCTTATTCGAAATCTCATATGATAACTAAATGGCTTCTCTAACATCTTTCTGATCTTCGCGGCTTTTCAATCCATTCATGTATAAACTTTCGTCAACTTGCGCTTGCTCGGCGCATCATGGGATCGATTAGGAGGTCTCGCACGCTTCGACAGCTTGCGGTCTAAACCAGTGCTTTCAGTTACTTTCGGTATTTCGTAAGCCGCGGGATCAGCTTCAACTTCCGCACGCATGGTTTGCGGTGATTCGGTATCAGATGGTTCGTTGTGGCGAAGGTGGAATCTCGGGTGCGGGATGTTATCGTGCTTCAGTGTAAATTGAGACTTCGCTGTGACTGCTTGTGATAGTCTTAGGATCAGAATCAAGTTGTTCGTCGTCGTGTGCTTCAATGAAACAACTGACAATTGGTGTGCTCTGCTTCTGTAAGGTTGGGGCTGGAGTCGGGCTAGTCACTACTCTGGACGGAGCCGAAGCCCTCAGATCATCTAGTCGATTGCTCTTTGACCCTCCCGTCGTCTTTCCTTTATCTAGAACCTCAGGAATACAATTCATTTTATTGTCATGGTCAGGTTTATCCTCATTCATGCCAAAGCCAGTAGTTTCACCTGGAAGCTGCATCTCCGAGTGGACAGCTTCATTGCTAATACATGCAAACGGCTGATGAGAGGAGAATCTATAGATTCTCTACGCGTCTTTCCAAGTACAATGCACAGTAAGTGCGTTCACAGTAAAGTTGGCTTTTCTACAAATTCCCATCTCGCTAGTTGGTAAGGACGGTTTCAACCTTGCTTTAAGGGTGCCAGGTAACTGACTAGGTATAACGCCCCGGCTGCTTGATCCCCACCAACTCTGTGTCATATTTTCCTCAATATAGGTGACTGGAATGGCATGCAAAGTGTCGAAGTATGGTCTTCTAGATTCTTGAAGTGTATGTATTGGCTCCCAGCACAATGACCATCCCAAATCCCCAAAGTTAGCGCTTGGCTGATGAGCAATACAGAACTGGGGATGGTGGCCACTGAAAATGTAAGCGATGAACGACTTTCCCAATTCGTTGACACAATCACTTCCAACGAAGGGTTCGGCGAGGGCGTTCTCGGGGTTGAATGATCGAAAATCTTGATGAAAAATGGCATGCCCTATTTCATGTACCATAGTAACAGCCGCCATAAACTGTGCCTTGAGACGGACTTCGGAATGATTGGAGTTGGTACGCATCGGAACTAGATAAAGATCCATAATTGCTATAATTAGTGGTCGTCGCATTTTGCCCGCTTTGGCGGCACTCATATCGCTCTGCTCAATTTTCTTAGACTCAACGATCCGAAAGCGCGTATCGCCTTCATCTACTAGCCGCGTAATACCACTCCAGCCTCTTTCTGCATACATATGTTCGTTCAGGTGCCATTTTACACACTTCGCAATCTCTGCAAGCTCTACTTGAGCGTTTCGAAGGCCTGTGGCATCAAGGCTCAATTTCAAGGGGATGAGCTCTGGACAGACCAAGTGTACATGCTCTGCATGTGATGAGTCTTGGGCGCTGCCAAATATTTTGGATGACGGTAGAAAATTTGCAGCATATGGCATGCCAACCTCTAACAAACGTGTCGCGAGACGCATACTCGGAAGTAAGTGTTGATAATCATCATCACTAACCTCCCATCTATCTCGCTCAAAAAATAGATGGACTGGTCCGTTTAGATCTGGAACTCGACAGTTGCCCTGTTCCCGTTTGGCACCAATCTGAACCAACTTCTTCAGATCCCATGCTTTCGCCATGCAGGTTGTATGCTGATACTTTCAAGCAGATGGTATGTGTTCTCGGAAAATCATCTGTCCGCGAACATAGATGTGAAATAGAAACATAGACACAGACCGAGCACAATTAGAATATCAAAGGTATAGTCCACAAGCATGATACCGAATGCGGCAAGTAGAAATGGGGAAGTGAGTAACGACAAAGGGAAGCATACGAAGTATTCTGATTTGTACAGCTGAAAACGGTCAACGGTGTATGAGTCAACGGTGTATGAATAAGAATTATGTCTCTTGATTACTCTCAAAGGGTCCACAATAGTAATGCGCTATTTGACAAAGTGGTTCAGTGCAGATACAATGCATAGACAATGCATAGACAAAGAGGCGGTGCAGTCAATGTGTATGCATACTTCGTACAACAGAGTAGAGAGGCACTAGAACGTCAGCGGTGGGATTCTCGTACGATGAATGGTTGGTGCTTCACAGCTGAGCGCCATCTCCTCCACTTAGCAGCGGTATCTCTAGGTAGTGGCCAGAGACAGCGATTTCA
This sequence comes from Clarireedia aff. paspali H2, assembly GCA_026770245.1. NCBI lineage: Eukaryota > Fungi > Ascomycota > Leotiomycetes > Helotiales > Rutstroemiaceae > Clarireedia > Clarireedia aff. paspali H2. Next base: position 6,662 of record JAJCXA010000108.1, read on the forward strand.
TTCGTTTCCCCATATGTAAGACAGAAAAGGCGGGCGTTGAGACCTGGGCAGGATCAGATGCTTGTACTCAATGCCGAGCGGCACATTGAAAGAAGTTAGCAGCGGGAAAGGAAGGAGAAAAGAAAGAACCCTCATAGCCCTAATAGCCCTAAAGCTGCTGATTTCGGAGAGCTTTCCGAAAGCAGATATTATTTAGAAGCGCTTATCCATAAAACTGTGGCTTGCAACCCCACCATGCGAGGGATTTTATGGATTATATGGATTATATGGATTGTATGGATTGTATGGATTGTATGGATTGTATGGATTGTATGGATTGTGTGGATTGTGTGGTTTATACGGATTATACGGATTATATGCATTATATGCATTTTATGCACAGCTTGACGCCATTGTGCCGGACGTCTGCATGGCTGCATAAATCCGACATAAATCCGGCATAAATCTAGCACAAATCTGGCACAAAGATGGCCGTCTACCCACTTTTTCATGGCTGAGATGGTTGACACGCTCCAAACTCAAACCCCAGCTTTATCCATGTCTATCTCTCCTTGAGCGGGACTTTTGGCAGGCTGGCCCTTGATTTCGGATATTCCAAAAGGTTGCCGGAGCACGAAAACAAACGGGAAAATTTTGGTGAAAGGTGGGAAAAAACAATATGATTGACAGGTCTGGATGGACATACGACTACTTCGTGCGAGAGCACGTCGCGTCGTACTCACAAACCGACTTAACGAGAAGGTCGATTGCATAGATGTGTATCGATACAACCCTCTCGCACACCCACCCGTACCATACAAACACGCCCTCCTTCTTCCTTTTTCCTCCCTTTCGCCTTCCTTCCTTCTCTGTTTGGTCCCACCGTTCCGGCCTTGGCTCTCCTTGAGCGGATATCCTGTCGCTCATTACTCGTTCTGCGCCATTTCTCCATCTATTACGCTAGAGCCCCCCAAAGCCTGGAGAAAAACTGGCGGAGTACAAGTTGTATCGTTCGATTATCACTTTCGCCATCGATTTCCTCTTAATTCATAATCCTGCCTTTTGTCTCTCCCGCCGCAGATCTTCTCGAGTCCGATTGTTTGTCTCTGCTGCTGCATGTCCCGTCTGCCGTCGGTGTCGCGCTTCGTCAATACCCAGAACTCATGTACCTATACATACAAATACACAGACACTGAGTTACACAATTGGTCGAATTCCAAGTCTCTTATCGGGTTTTCTTCTCCAGTAACTAGCTGATCACTTATCAAAATACGTGTGCTGCTGAATTGGTACGGCCAAATATTAGAAGAAGCCAATCATGGCTTCCAGCCACGATCCCGAGAAGGGAATCGTCCGAGAACCGGGAGCAGATGTGGAAGGAAGCAAAACAGAATCAACATATCACCCTGATGCATCTAGGCCTCCGTCGAAAAACAACGAAAATGAAACGGGCTCAATTGGTTATCCGGATTCCGCTCATGAAGAGGTTGAGGCAATGGACAATGGCCACATCGACGACCTCGCAAGACAGCAGGTGAGTTTCCATGTCCCTTTCTACCATGCATGATCTAACCAAATGTTTTTCCGCAGATTGCCACCGAACCTATAAAAGCTCGACCGACCAAGGCCCTTCGTACCCGCACCGACTCCGATTCCAACGCCATATCCCATGTCCCGACCAGATCATCCGCGCGCAGCAAACTCTCCCGCCTCACCACGCGCCTGACTTCACGATCCCGCCGCGTAAAGCTCGAACCCAGACCGCTCCCCGTATCCGATCTCGCCAAGGGTCTTGTAGGATGGGAATCGCAAACGGATCCCGAGATGCCCTTAAATTTCCCGGAATCGAAGAAATGGCTTTTGGTTGGTTTGCTTGCAAGCATTACTTTTATCTCCCCACTGGCTTCGTCTATGTTTGCGCCGGGTGTGACATTTGCCGATGAGGATTTCCATAATAAGAGCTTGATTTTGAGTTCGTTTACAGTCAGTATCTTCGTGCTGGGATATGTAATAGGACCTTTGATATTGGCGCCGTTGTCGGAGATCTATGGGAGGAGATATGTGTTGACGGGTGGGAATGTTGTATTCTGTCTCTGGCAGGTTGGATGCGCATTGGCCCCAAGCCGGGAGAGCTTAATCGGATTTCGATTTTTGGCAGGAGTTGGGGGTTCGGGATGTTTGACAATTGGAGGTGGTGTGATCGCGGACCTTTTTCATGCGGATAGGAGGGGTTTAGCTACTTCGCTATACAGTTTGGGACCTTTGTTTGGACCCGTGGTTGGCCCAATTGCTGGAGGTTTGTTCCCTTCCACCTCACATGATTAAGCTTGAAGAATCAAGACTGACTCCCTAACCAGGTTTCGTCGCCCAAAGAATCGGCTGGCGTTGGGTCTTCTGGATTCTCCTCATCGCTGGCGCGGTCATTACCATTAGTATCGAGATTCTCAACCAAGAGACCAATCCACGTGTTCTTATGAAGCGCAAAGTTGCCCGTCTCTCAAAAGAACTTAACCGCACCGATCTCCGCAGCGTGTATGACCCAAGTGGCCCCCCAACATCTCGATTCGCAGTCTTAAGAAACGGCATGATTAGACCACTGAAGATGCTCTTTCTGAGCCCACTTGTCTTTCTCCTATCGCTATATATGGCGGTTGTATACGGCTTGTTGTATCTGCTGTTCACTACGATCACTACTGTTTATACAGCGCAGTATGGATGGGCGCCAGAATTGTGTGGGCTGGCTGTAGGTCTTTTCTATTTCGTCTGTTGGGAAGAATAAAACTAACTTGATATAAAACAGTACATAGGACTCGGTTTAGGATTCTTCGCTGGTCTCATTGTTGTTGCGCGCATCTCCGATGTTACGGTGGTCCGCATGACCAAAGCCAACAATGGAGTCTTTGAGCCGGAAATGCGTTTGCCGGCTTGCATCTTCTTTGCTTGCTTCATCCCTATCAGTTTCTTCTGGTATGGATGGAGTATCAAAGCTGGTGTTCATGTACGTTCCCCTTCTCATCTCCCCACCCCCAACTACAAAACTTCAAAGCCCACTGACAACGCGCCCGCAGTGGATCGTCCCCATCATCGGCCTCATCCCCTTCGGTTTCGGCATGATGGGCATCTTCATCCCCATCCAAACCTACGTCATCGATTCCTTCCCGCTCTTCGCAGCAAGCGGCATCGCAGCGCTCACTGTCTCGCGGTCGCTGTTCGGTGCGTTTTTACCCCTTGCTGGCCCGGCTATGTATGAGTCGCTGGGTTATGGTTGGGGGAATAGCGTGTTGGGGTTTATTGCGCTGGCGCTGATTCCGGCGCCGTTGGCGATCTTTAAGTTCGGTGGGAGAGTGAGGAAGAAGTATCCGGTGAGGTTGTAGGGTGTGGGGAAGATGGGGAAGGTGGTACGAAATGGAGAAGGGAGAAGGGAGAAGGGAATAACAAAAGTATATGTGCATGGTTTTTTTGTGGAATTGACTTTGAGATGAATTTATAGCGAAATTTTGAGCGATGAGCAAGCAAGCATTCAGCGATGGAGTTTATGATTTTGCATTGTATATAATGAATGGTATTGTAAATATTGGTATAGGACTAATGGACGAACTAGTATGGTGGATTCTGCTAGCAAACCAGGCCAGACCAGATGAGATTGACAGATGAATTGATGGGAAAAGGTTAAAGGGACATTGATAGATAGATGGATGGATAAATAGATAGATGCCATCCATACCATACCTTGGCTAGAGAGAGATATATATAATATATAATCTATTAATCCGATATTCACATAACCCAAAAGTAATGGAACTTGAACTTGAGCTTGAGTAACATAGTTATTATATACATATATATACATGTATGTATGTATGTATGTATGTATGTATGTATACGATGGGGATGCACAAGTTACCCGATGTTACTTACTGATCCGTGATTCATTCATTCATTCATTTATTCATTCATTGAAGCTGGAATGAAGGGAGGGGGAGGAAGTGAGTGATTATTATTGTTGTTGTTGTTGTAACTTCTTAATATATATGTGGGGGTTTTTTTTATTCTGACATTGTATATGTGTATATGTGTATGTATGTTCATCCCATTGCTCTTACGTTATATACATACATATATATATATATACATACAGTATGAGTTTGAATCGAGTCAGTCAGTCAGTCAGTCGGTCGGTCAGTCGTTCTCATCTTCATCTTTATCTTGCTTGCCCCTTCCCTTTTCTGGCCTCCGGCAGAGATCTAGATTTATTTTAATCTTACATGCATGCATGCAGGCAGGCCTGCGCGAGTGCCGAGTGAGTGACTGAGTGACTGAGTCAGTGAGTGTGTGGCTAACATGATATAATATAATATAATATAACGTAATACAACATAATAAGCACGCGAGGCGTCTTATCTGTGTTTATATATATATATATCCCTGTATTTGGGCTTCGGTCTTGTCTTTATCTTTTGCGTGGGGGCTCTGTGTGTGTATGTATGTATGTATGTATAGGTATCATAATGGGAAGAGGGGAAGCAGAGATGTAGGGATGTGTGTACATATATGATATGGGACCTTGGAGAGAAGAGCCAATGTAACTTATGTAGAGGGTAAGTAACTCTATGCTGAAACGGCCGCTCTCCTCTTCAGTGCTGCGCACCGGTAACCATACATACGCCTATGCAATGGCGGGGGATGCGAAGGCAGTCCGAGTCGTCAGAATTTTAAGCTGTAGAATGGTATTTGGAGGGGCTCAAAGTAGTACATGAAATAAGGAGGTATGATTAAGTCGGCGAAGGGAGGGACAGCAGGCCCAATTATGGCACATGTTATTGCTAGATGATGGAATGGTTGCCAAATTCCAGAGTATTTCCTCCTCCATAAAGGAGGGAATCTGCAGCCAGATTTTGGAGTATCTAATGTTTGGTATTCTCGTTTGATTGGCAGGCGACTTACAGAAGTATTCAAGGCGAAAACAAACTCGACATGAGAAAGATTGTGAGCAAATGGAGTTCCTCTCACTTAGCTGCCTGCTTGGATACTATCCAATATTTATTTCACAACCAGTAAATGATACGATTGTTGCTTCGGAATCATCCATTCTCGAGCTGTAGATGATACGCAACGAAGGATCAGAAATTCACCACCGGGTGAAAGTAAACAGGAACTAGAAGATATGGTTGTAGCGCGAGGATAACTATATCCACGATACTAGCTGCACTAACCACCGCGTGTCGGAGCCGCGTGGCAAAAGTCGGTACAGACTCGTGAGCTTGCAGATCTGTGGATCGATAACTTAAAGACCAGGATTTATAGGTCATGTTTCGTCCCCGGATGGGTTTTCGAGAGCTAGGGCTCTCCAAGCCGCAGGCTTAATCTTCGACTAGATCGCCAGAAAAGTTCGGTTTCGGTCCATGATAACTTCGTAGGACCATCAGCAGATCCAGGATAGCTTTGGAATTGGAAAGTGGCAACACTGGTTGATCTGTAAATTTTTAGTCAGACAAATACTGTGACCCCTCAGATGACTTTAATTCTAGCACTCTCCGCATGCCGATCCCGCACACACCAAGTCTACCACAACAATCCCAGCGCCGGTTGTGAAACACCAAGTGACAGCGGGAAGGCATGGTACAACATATATCGAGGTCGTACTCTGATTAGCTTCTTAGCCTCTGGATTGAATATGGAATCGCACCACACACATGGTAACCTCGTGATAATTTCAGGTCCAGTGGAAGATCGTGTTGTATTTGTGCTTGCTTTCACAATTCACTGGAATTGGACGGACAACCGCCTGAAGCTAATGAAATACGAAGTTTGAAGGACAGTGATTTCACGAGGACGTCAAGTTGATTGCTGCTCCTTCGGGCAACAACTTCCAGAATGTAGTTGTCCGTTATCGAATATGTCAAGAATGGTTGACCGTAGAGATTCGAAGTGAGAGTTGCAGAAATCTCCTCCTTGTGGACAAGTTAGGATGTGTAGAGCAGTTTCAAAATATGTCCGTTAAAGAAAAATCGTTCTCGCCTTTGTATGAGTTGAGATTGAGGTTGGTATAAGAAAATGAAGCTAAGGTCGCGACCACTAAGACCAGCGATTATTCCAAACTCAAATGAGCCGCATTCGGCGTGTCAAGACAAGTACATCTTTCCAAAGCACTCGTAGGTTCAAGATGCTCAAGTGCTCAACACTTCTCATACCAGACCCGAGTAGCCAGCAGGAAGAATGCTCGGCAGTGACAGGTTCTCCTAAGATTAGGAGTACATATTCTCGCCATGTTCTCGCCATGTTCTAGTGATAGGAGTGTAACACAATCACATGCAAGCATCCAGCGTTCCGTAAATTGATAGTCTGCCCAGCCGATACTGTAAGAATCGACTGCATTATCGGTGAGAGATAAAAGTATCGGGGTGTTTACTCGGACACTAGAACACGACATAGAATAGTTCGAGTTCTTGTGAGGAGGCAATGCACCATGAGCTGTCAGACTGCTCCATGATGGAACAGCATATAGTAGCAGCTGGGTAGAATCTACTACTGCATCTTGTCGACTGTACGACATCGATGGTTGCCCCGGAAGTGGCTCCACTGGAGATGTTCTTCCGGATAAGCACTGCATATGCTTTGGCTCGAGTCTACCAGATATTGGAAAAGGATGAACACTTGAACAGTAGAAAAGATTGGAACATACAGTAATTCAGCCCATGAGGAAACCACGAATCATCCGATTATGCATAAGATCCTTATCTGGAGTGATGATCATGTATGTACTTACGGAGTATGTCATGCCATGGTCGGAAAGCACGGGCCGATGTGCGAGCAATTTGATTTGTTGTTGCTGTCTGGGGATGTGCATTGAGTGGCGGAGGGGGCCGGGGAGGGGGAGGGAAGAGTCGTACGGGGAATGTTTATCTACTAAAGTATCTTCCTCTGCATGGAAAAGCTTCTATCATGTATATACAGGACGGCAACACGGTGTCACGTACAGCATCGCCATGAAATTGGGTTGTTCTAGCCTGTCATCATGCTTGCTGGATTTCGTGGGAGCGATATAGTAGATGGGTAGTAGATAGGTAGTAGATAGGTAGTAGCGACGATGGTCCGGTCTGCGAAGTAGTAGTCAACTAGTCGGCATACGAGATGAGACATTGGCCAACGGAAAGTGCAGAAAGGGTCGTCGAGGTCGTATAGAGAGATGAACATGAAAGTCTGGGAGTCTGAGTCTGGGAGTCTGGGAGTCTGGGAGTCTGGGAGTCTGAGAGTCTGAGAGTCTGGGAGTAAGAGTAAGACTCCTACCAAGTATGTAAGAGCAAAAGTCTAGGGATGTTGACTCGAGTGGAGTTGCGGTGAGTTGAGCGAATGACCTCCAAAGAGGGATCTGGCTACGAAAGGAGTATACTCGGGGCAAGCTATCAGCACATGTAGGTGGAAATATCTAGAAGTGTGAAGACTAGTGCGAAACGAGGATTTCTTTCCATGGCCGCGAGCATTTTAGCCAAATGCGGGTGTGTTGTGAGGTTTTTGGGGGACTTTTTGATCGTGTGGTTGGCAAAATGTGATTCACAGCACGAGCCGGCGGGTGGTCTATGGTTCGCAGCACGGGCCGGTGGGCGGTCTATGTTTTCCCTGCGACTTCCGAGCGTCCTTGCAAGCACGGTCAGTAGACTTAGCGATTTCGGCTGTCTTAGCTCCACTTCTTCGTTTTCCCCTCCTCCACCATCAGGAAGAAGTCTTTTGTCCCATTTGTCCCATTTATCAAGGTACGGAGTACGGAGCGCCCTTCATTTCAAGACAGCTTCACCGGTACCTGCACCGAGTTGGAGAAACCGAGGAATCGGAAGAGACTGACGGTGGGAGTCAGGTGGGAGTCACGCGACAGGAAGCAACTGAATATACAAAGTACACCCCGGGTTGCCTTGTCAATTGCAGAATATCTGCACCGAGGTCGTCGGGTTGCCCGATGCGGTAGATGGTCTTTTGAACCTGGGAGCGTCCCTTGATATGGTATCACAGGACACACTTCCACGCACACTCTCACACTCTCGCACTCTCCCGTTCAAGGATCGAGGCCCTGCGTAAAGAAAAGTGCGCTTCTGCTGTCTCAATGCACTGCAATCCCTTCAATCCCATTCCATCCAATCTTCTCTGGTCCCCTCGCTTCCATCCAATCAGCGGCTCCAATCGCCCGAAAGTCGTCGAAGCTACTCGAATTGGTGGCAGTCCCGTGTTCCGCTTTACGGCTACGGCCCTGGTCTGCATGATGTATGCGACCACACCACTTTGCCATTATGTCCGCTAGTCAGTTTCTCTGCATTAGCTTGGCAAAATTTCTTGTAGCTCGTCGTCGATCCGATATTTATTTTTTGTCACAATTTTGAGCCGCCAATTGCTGTTTTGAGCCATTTCCGTTGCCCAGACATGGAGCATGGAAAACCTGCGCGCTGCAAACGTTGGAATTGTGCCCCACTACAAACCAGGAAAGTCGCACGCTCCCATCAATCGGTGCGTGGTGGGAAAGGATAAACGGGAATGGATATTGCACACGAGCTAATTGAAACGTTTCCATCGAACTCGTTGCCGAAAATTTGGTACCTGTGGAGTGCAAGCAGAATATTCGATAGCCAAGGAAACATATAATTTCCCCCTCCTTCTTAATTCACTGCTACTTCTTGATTCACTGCTACTTTATCTACCACAGATACTTCTCCCTCTCTCCCGTACCATTTTTCTTGTAATCTTTCTTCAATTACAAACCTCGTCCGTCCTCTGCCATTCCATACAGAAGTGCTATATTATATCTTCATTTTACTCCCTCAAACCTTCTCAAACCTTCTCATTATCTACCACTATTTAATCTTGCTTTGGAAACAGCAGCCACGCTCTAATTAATCTCTCTCTTGCTCTCGCTCTCTCCCCCCCAACTTGCTCTTAGAGAATCTGGTATCCGTTCTCAGAGTCAAAAAGAGTCAAAAGAGTCAAAATAGGTTCCGAGAGAATGCCTCGCGGCACTCAAGATCCGGACAAATTCCCTACCACTCAGTTATTTTTACTTGGTAAGCTACTATTTTTTGCATTTCACATTCCACATTCCACACCCCCGCCACACTTCAGCGATTCTAACCTTCGAACCTAGCTATCGTCCGTCTCGCCGAACCCATTGCCCTCACTTCTATCTTCCCCTACGCTTGGCCACTTGTCAAGAGATTCGAGGTCGGCAATGAAGACGATGCTTCTTTCTATGCGGGGCTCCTCATCTCATCCTTCGCGCTCGCGGAGGCGGCAACGGGCATGTATTGGGGAGGGCTATCGGATCGCATAGGGCGCAAACCTGTGCTGCTCGCGGGCTGCTTTGGAACTATGATCAGCATGATTCTGGTCGGATTTGCTTCGAACATTTGGGCTGCACTTATTGGCAGAGCGCTAGGTGGTTTCTTGAACGGCAACATTGGAGTTATTCAGACTATGGTTGGTGAAATGGTCACCAAGCCAGAACATGAACGTAAGTGGTTTCTCGTATCCATTGGCGCCTCTCAAAGCAATTGGCACCTTTTCTTGCCCAATTGGGATTTCATAAGCTAACACTGGGTTTTTAAAGCTCGAGCTTACTCTGCAATGCCTTTCGTCTGGAGCATTGGAACTATTATTGGCCCGGCCATTGGAGGTACATTTGCGGACCCAACTACAACCTTCCCCAACGTGTTCTCGCCCGACGGCATCTTCAATACTTTCCCATATCTACTTCCGAACTTGATTTGCGCTGGTTTGCTTCTGATCAGTATTTTGGCGGGCTTTTTCCTTCTCCAGGAGACACACCCAGATATGCAACCTCGTGTTTCTCTGCCGGATGATACATACCATTCTGAAGAAACTCCATTGATGGCCACTGCAGATGCCATCAAGACACCTGCAGTTGATTTGCGAGCCGAAACATATGGAACTTTCGAAGGAAGTGATGATATTGCTTGGCGCAACACCCCGACCAAATTCACTCCACCCAAGATATTCACCAAAAATGTGGTTGCTCTGATTGTTGCGATGGGCATTTTCACCTATCATTCAATGACCTATGATCATCTTCTTCCCATTTTCCTCGAAGACGATAAGGGAAGAAGTGAAACCATCTCCGCAATTGCCAACGGAAGTCCTCTCAGCCTGCCAGGTGGACTCGGTCTTAGCGTTCAACAAGTCGGTGTGGTTATGTCCGTGAACGGTATGATAGCTCTATTCGTCCAAGCAGTTATCTTCCCACTGGTCGCCGAACGTTTCGGTATCTATCAACTCTTCATCACAGTTTCTATTCTTCACCCAGTCGCATACATGATGGTACCGTTCCTCATGTATCTTCCATCATCTCTACTTTACCCCGGTCTCTATACCTGTCTTTTCGTCCGAAACCTCCTCTGCATCATTGCCTATCCTGTCCTTCTAATCCTTATCAAAGAAGCCACTCCATCTCCTAACGTCCTTGGTAAAGTCAATGGACTTGCCGCATCGGCAGGAGCAGCTTGTAGAACTGTCGCCCCACCTGTTTCTGGATACTTATACTCACTGGGCAGCAAGACTCATTTCACTGGGCTGGCATGGTTTGGAAGCGCATTTTTTGCTGCTATTGGCTCCTTCCAGTGTTTCATGATCAGCAGGACGAGAAGGGAACACGACGGAGAAGAAGCTGGGGCTGCGGATATGTACAAGGGGGACTCTTCTGTTATTGTCGTTAATGAAATGGAAGGAAGCGAAACCGAAAGCGACTAAGCGATTGGATGAGTGAGTAGGTCATGACGAAAACAACCGATAAGGAAATATGAACGAGATATGAATGGGATGGGATATGCATGGGACGGCGTTCTACTTCTTTTACGACTATTACGGCGCGGAATGGGACACAAAAAAATCACTCGGGCGTTCATGATAGCGGATTAGCGGGCGTTTGGGAGAATAGCACGGGCCGATGCCTTTTTATTTTTTTGTATTTCCTGCGCGGATGTTGATGGAAAGAAATCACTCTTATAGTTTAGGAAACGTGTAGAGATATGATGAGAAAATTCAATGTATCACTACTACTACTACTACTACTACTACTACTACATCTGTATGTATTTGCCGTGCCCTGCTGTGCTCTGGTTGTGTGTGAATGCATATGTATATATATATGTGTGTGTATATGTATCCATGCCCAGTTCTTGAATAGTCCCGTCTTCACAAGTAAAGTGATTGCATGCCTGTCTACCAATCTGGGCCCGGTCGAACGGCGCTTATTCGGATATCTCTTGGAGTGGCGGGACGGATCAATGAATGAATGAATAAGCCGGGCTGCATAACGTTACGAGTGAGTAGAGTTTGAGCAGAGCAAATCATATCAGATCTTCTACATGTAAATCTACTTTATTCTCTCCCCCTCTCCCCCTCTCCCCCTCTCACCCTCTCCCTCGTGCATCATCTCACTCCAAAAGACAATCTACTTTAAACAAAGCAAGACACTGGCTGCGCAAAAAGTCGCGAGTTGCGCAGTTTGTCTCAATTGACTGAGTAGATCTAGCTAGCTAGTATTTCGCGCATTTTGAGACCGGGGCAAAAGTTGCTGTTCAGCTTTCCACTAGTCTAGCTATAGCTATAGTCTCATTAAGTCCCCTCGGGTCCTATTCATCCATGCCATATACATTTTTCATATTCCTTTCCCACAATAGAATTCCATATTGAGTTCCATTCCCGTGGATCCCAGAGTCAAAATGTTGTATAAATCCCGTTCATTCATTTATTCATCCATTGACCCCCCAAAAGTAGAAAATTTGGTCCTCAGCTTCATGTGAAAACCCCCCTGCAAGAAGTCGAAACTTGCGAAAACTCCCCAAAAAAAGATAAAAAAGTATCCCAAAAAATCTTGATTTCAATGCCAAAGGAAGAAATTACCATTCAAGTGGTTCTTTGATCTCATCACCACGGTTGGTTTTGGGTAATGGTGCTGGCTTGACGGCTAACTTTCCGTTCTTGCCTCTCTTTAAGTATCCACTTCCATTCAACCACGGCGTGTCCTTGGTCATTTTCTGCTCGAATTTGCTGATCTGTTCCTCTTTCTTGAGGGTCAATCCAATATCATCAAGACCATTGATCAGACAATCTTTTCTAAATGGCTCGACGTCGAAGCTGCAGATTTTGTTTCCAGATGCGTCATTAATGGTTTGATTTGGAAGATCAATCTCAATCTCCTTGCCTGCGCGAGCTTCAGCTGCGATGGCATCAAGATCAGCCGAGTTGGTGATGGGAATCGGAAGCATGCCGTTTTTGAAGGTGTTGTTGAAGAAGATGTCGGCGAAGGATGGAGCAATGATACACTTGATGCCGAAGTCGAGAAGCGCCCATGGGGCATGCTCACGAGAACTTCCACAGCCAAAGTTAGGTCCGGTGACAACGAGGACCTTAGCTTTCCTGTATGGCTCTTGGTTGAGAACGAAATCTGGCTTCTCAGATCCATCTTCGTTGAAACGAAGAGCATAGAAAAGCGCAGAACCAAGACCAGTTCTCTTAATCGTCTTCAAGAATTGCTTGGGAATGATGGCATCGGTATCAATGTTCGCACGCTCCAATGGTGCTGCAATTCCCTTATACACCGTGAATTTAGGTAAGCCGGCGCTGGTATGAGCAGCGATGGTGTTGGTGTGAGGACTGCTATCCTCTGGTTGATCCATAATCATCTCGCGCTCATCATCGTCAGTTTCCACTCGTTCGTCGACATGTGCCTTGCCCTGAACAGCTTCTGTGGATGCCTTTTTGGGAGTAGATACGCTCTTTCCTTCAGCGAACTTCCGTACATCAGTTAGAGTGCCAGCAATAGCCGCTGCAGCCGCCATGGCAGGCGACATCAAGTGAGTACGGCCTCCGGCTCCTTGACGTCCTTCGAAATTTCGATTGCTGGTACTGGCACATCGCTCCCTTGGTGACAAGATATCTGGGTTCATACCGAGACACATACTACAGCCAGCTTCTCTCCATTCGAAACCGGCATCTACGAAAATCTTGTCAAGACCTTCCTCCTCTGCTTGGCTCTTGACAAGACCTGAACCAGGAACAATCATCGCTCGCTTAATATTGGCTGCGACCTTTTTGCCTCTGACGATTTCTGCAGCAGCTCGGAGATCCTCAATTCTAGCATTAGTACACGAACCAATAAACACCTTGTCCAAAACAATCTCCTCCATTGGGGTTCCGGCAGTAAGGCCCATGTATTCCAACATTCTTCTGCCGCTTTGCTTCTTACCCTCGTCTGTGAAAGTCTCGGGGTCCGGGACCACGCCAGTGATTGGGACAACATCTTCCGGGCTGGTACCCCAAGTGACTGTAGGTACGACATCCTTGGCATCGATGAAGACATCGATGTCATATTTGGCACCAGGGTCAGATTGTAAACTCTTCCAGTACTTGACTGCTTTGTTCCACTCGTCGGAGCCATACTTTGGTGCAAGAGGACGATCCTTGAGATACTCAAATGTAATCTCATCCGGAGCAATCATACCAGCTCTAGCTCCACCTTCAATCGACATATTACATATCGACATACGACCTTCCATACTTAAGCCTCGAATAACCGACCCGCAATACTCGATAACTGCACCAGTACCTCCGGCTGTTCCGATCTTTCCGATTGCATGTAAGATAACATCTTTTGCTGTGACACCGGGAGCGAGCTCTCCATCAACTTGAATTCGCATGTTCTTGCTTCGTTTCTGAATCAAGGTCTGCGTGGCAAGGACATGTTCCACCTCACTAGTACCAATACCAAAGGCCAAAGCTCCAAAAGCTCCATGTGTTGATGTATGACTGTCGCCACACACGACCGTTGTTCCCGGAAGAGTAAAGCCTTGCTCAGGACCGATGATGTGCACGATACCCTGACGTTTGTCGCCAAGGCCGAAGTATGTGATGCCGAATTCTTTGACATTATCTTCGAGAGTCATGCACTGAAGTCTGGAGTCTTCTTCTTCGACGAAAGTTTCGATGTTCTTTAGGTTTTTTCGGGAGCTGGTTGGCACGTTCTATGGAGTACGTTAGTCTTTACCAATGTTAGCTCAAATTGTGACTTCTTACATGATCCGTTGTTGCTAAAGTGCAATCTGGTCTGCGGACTTTTCTGCCGGCATTTCTCAGTCCCTCAAAAGCTTGCTACAAGTATTGGTTAGCTAGTGGCGAACAGTGAGGTGAGGTCAAGAGTGCATACCGGTGAAGTGACTTCGTGTACTAAATGTCTATCTAGAGAGACGGTCAGTCGAGGTCCCATGGACTCAGAATAGATTGCACATACCAATGTAAAGCAATAGAGTACCATCCATTGCCTCATCCACGATATGGTCTTGAAGGACCTTATCGTAGAGAGTTTGTGGACTACCTTCCGCAGTAGGCATTCTGGCAAATCTGTTGTTTTCTTAATTGCAAACTTGTCCTGGTGATAATTTCACAATAGGTAGGCACGAGAAGAAGTAAAAGAAGTATAAGAGAAGACCAAATAAGAAGGAAAATAGACAACTGTTTGATTAGGAAGTTTGGACCAAATTTGTAGTGCGGGGTGGAATTTTATGATGCTTCAACTCAGAGACAATTTAAGCCGATATCGGATCTCGAAGACAACCCCTTGCAGCTATCCGCCAATGAGATCACAGGTATTACTTACCTAGCATTACCTTACACGACAGCCACCCGCTTCTGACCCATACAATTTGAAACCGGCATCGTCCTCGTCGGTGATAGCCAATCAACGTGAATGATAATGGCACTAGAGGGGGAGAACATCTGTTAAATCATATTTCCGTTTCTGATGGCTGCCATTGCGTTGTCGCTGCGCAAGTGCCGTTCTGCCTGAGTAACGTTGGCTGATAACCCTCTGATCAGCCCTCCGTCATTTGCTACTTATTTGAGCTGGGAGATTCCAAGTTATGCCTTCGCCCTCTTCTTGCTTCCATCTTCTCTTCATTTCCTAGTACTCCTGAACTTTTATGTTTCCTCTACACGCCGCTACCAATCTCCTGGTTTCTTTGGTAACCAAGATATATCATCCTGTCAATCCGGTAGGATATGACACTGGAAAACCTCCTTGACTGTAGAAGACACTGCAAGGTACAATCGGTTACATGGTGCTATACATCCAAGTGTTGTTTGTTTAAGTAAACAGAGCACGTGGCGGCTAATGTCAGAAATTGTGCGCTGTATAGCATACTTTGGTACCAGGACTGATGTTGCACCAATATATCCCACTCCGATGTAGAAGCTTTCGTCGTCCATTGGTGTTGTAGTGTTTACATGTATTTTGTGATGTAGAAATTGGAGCTCCCGAGTCACTCTTCTGATCTTTCAATCATTCATCAACTTGAGACCACCAAAAATTATCTTCCATAATGCTGGTCCAGACTCTCCGCTGGTGAGCTTACTGGGGTAGGCGGTAGGCTTCTCGTTCGGGAGCAAATAAGTATCCCCCATGGACTCGCTCACATCATCTGTGTCAATATTAGTTGGCAGGCCAAAAACCAGTAACGAATGAAGCATGTTTCTTTTTCCGCACGAATATTCACTTGTTTTTGCAGGTCAATTGGTACCTGCCGACTCCATTTACATGTATCTGGTCCCCGAGTCGAAGAACTCTCAACGTCTTGCTAGCTGAGCCGAAATCTACTTCATACATTTTTGGTATGCTGTATGGAAAGCAGCAGCTGAAGGGACCGCTGTGTCTATGATATTTTACACGTCGGCACAATGTAACTACATAAACCGCCGACCTCTACTTATCACTGAGAGCAGCATGCGAGACAGACACATGCCATCCATGGCCTTACTCTTGACGGTGATAGTTCACAAGGATCTCGCCTATTCCACTAGTCTTTGTGTATATTACAACGAATGCCATACGAAAGATAGAATGAGGAGTTTTCTTCTTTCTCTAATAGTTTCTTCCCCATCTGCCCAGCCACCAAGGCCGTCTCGGATAGGCTCCATCAAAGAGGGTTTTTTCTCTATTTGCTTATCCTCCACCTGCCTAACTTTTGCCCGCTAATCCTCTATTGAGAATGATAGGAGAGGTTCGAGCACTGAAGTGAGCAAAAGTTTTTATACAGTCAATAGTATGTATAAAGAGGAAGACGATGATCTCGTTGAAGGAGGCAGCGATAAACCATCCTTTTTATATGCTGTTCTGGAAGGAAAGTGTGGTCTGTATCATTATTAAAAAGGTGCCAAGGCTACGAATTGACAGTGCCGCTACCAAATAACACGGGCAGGTCTGAAATGCGAATGTGGAAAAGAGTTGATTCTTCTAAGCTATCTGCGATATCAAATAAATACTCTACATTCTTGTGGTTCAACCGCAGTTGCCTCGATAATTGTACCAATTGCCCCCCTCCAAATAATTGCAACGTCCTTGTTGTATCTATCATTTATTTCTCTCTATCAACCTCTTGTATTCTTCTAATACTGCTACTGCAGCCTGTTCGTCCCTATCCCGGAAATTGATACTGGTTCCAAACCCAGATCCTACCTCAATCCCCGAATTCATTAATATAACGATATTCGGGTACCTAATACTGATATCCTCCAAGATTTCATCGATATCTGCTCTGTTCTTAATTTCTTCTCCCGCTGTAACGTCTGCGATATAGTTTCCGTCTTCACTTGGAGCCCCTTTTCGAGGTTATTATATATACATAAGTTGGGCCTTAGTTGGTACTATTCCTCTCTCGAGGTAGTTCTTCAGGTTCGCGATATAACTTGCTACTATCGACTGTGTATTTGCTATATTAATTACCCTTTCTTGTACCGCCGTGTATCGAACAAACAGTTTAACTGCGAGTACAGTAGTTGTGTTAACGGATGTAGATCTGCTACTTGCTGCTGTTTATACAAATGGATCGAGTATCTTTATTCTTTCTGCACCTTGAGTATATGTTTTCGTAGACAATAGTATATTTGTGTTGTATTCTTTATCCTCGCCCTTATCTGTCTTGCGGGGTGTGATAGATCCTGTTGCGGTTACTACAGTAGATTTGCCCTTTCTTGCCTTCCTAGTTTCCCGTACAACGTCTGTCGCCAACTCGTCGTCTGACGTTTCTCCGAAGGGGTTCAGTTTTCTCTTGTTCGCCGATCGTACCGAGAGATCACCTTTCTTGTATCCGAACGACGCTGTTTCGAGAGATAACTCACTTCTCTACGTTCGAAGAAGAAGGTCCTGGACGATTGGGTACTGTTGGTCACTTCTTCTTCCTGTTGCCGCTGTTCTCGGCGTGAACTCCTCTACCGGCGTGTACCGCGTTTGATAGGCAAAGTTGCCATGCAGTACGAGTTGGTGTTCTTTCGTTGAACGTAGTTGAAGAATCTACCGGCTGTGCCTTCTCCATCGAAGCTAATTTGCAATCTTGGTTACGGCTCCTAAGATGCGACCATTGTCTGAAATAGATTCATTGATTGATTACGGCTATCAATTTCTGAAGCCGTATGAATATCGAATCAGTGACAACATTTAAATGAGCATGATTGTCTGGGGTTATATCATTCTTTGACGTCGTACTAATATTTGGAGCTAGGTCAATGTTTGAATGTCTCACAAGCATTCAACAGTACTTGGATATCTTAGAGTATCTCGGTATTTTCTATATCCAAAACGAGTGTGTGATTTATTCAAAGGTAAAGTCTTTAGGTCTCGCGTTCCCCCGTCCCACCCTCTGCCATAATATCCATCATTTGAACGATCTGCGGTGTCGCCTTTCTCTAATGGTCTCATCTCCATCCGCCCAATCTCCCAACCCCTCTCGCACAATTTCCATCAACGAAGGCTTCTTGGTTACGTGCTTATCCTCTATGTACCTCCAACCATTATCCTCCGATATCCATGTGCCACTTCCACAACGTCCCGTTCTGATGTTAACACCTTGCACGCCAAGGTAATCACTATCCTTCGCACTGTTCTCCGCACTGCTCTTCGCAATATTCTCCGCACTGTTCTCTAGTTGATGGTATTTTACACGAGGAATAATGTGTCTGTTGTGAGCGTGATTAGCAATCGTTATGATATATTGGAAATCAAGAAACATACATAGGTGTAGGTGAGAAAATTACTGTTTCGACACTACCTCTGTCTGTCAAATTCATGTCAATCATATCCATGTCGACTTTGCTATCGCGACGTTCATGCTTTTTGTTGCGATGATTTTCATACTTCTGTCTTTCATTGTCTGATAGAGTCTTCTCCATGAAAAGATCAAGAGCTCTACCTGGCTCAGTAACCCCTGGGACATTTCTATGATTTCTAATATTAGCGGACGGTCTCTCGAACGTATCGAAGAATACTTACGTAGGTATATAGACCTTCAATGGATCCTTCTCAGCATTTCCAAGATGCTGATGCTTCTTATATCTTGAGGCAAGCTGTTTTTCTGCTCCGGTGGTGTCAAAGCAAACTTTGTTGTTGACCACGACGCGGTCTTTGGGTTTTCTTTGGGCAATATGCACAACGCAATGGTTGGATTCTTCTTGGACGATATTCACAGGACCATGATGAGGTTTTTGGAAGTTTTGAATAAGATGATGGGTATTTCCTATTGGGATAGTATTCGCATAACTATGATCAGGTTTTCCTTGAACGGTATCATCCGCAAGATAACGATCAAGTTCTTCATGGACATTTTTTGCACGACGATGCATAGGTCCTTCTAAGGCGGTGTTGGTATGGTAATGGTCAAGCTTTCCTTGGACGGTTTCTTCCGTAAGGTAACGATCAAGTTCTTCATGGATATTTTTTGCACGACGATGTATAGGTCCTTCTGAGGCGGTGTTGGTATGGCGATGGTCAAGCTTTCCTTGGACGGTTTCTTCCGCAAGGTAAAGATCAAGTTCTTTGTGGGCGTTCTTCATAAGGCGATGAGTAGGTTCTTCTGGGACTGGGTTCGTATGGTAATGATCAGCGTATTCCTGGACGGTATGATCCGCAAGGTAGTGATAAAGTTCTTTGTGGGTGTTCTTCATAAGGCGATGAGTAGGTTCTTCTGGGACTGGGTTCGTATGGCAATGATCAGCGTGTTCCTGGACGGTATGATCCGCAAGGTAGTGATCAAGTTCTTCTGGGGCGGTGTTGGTAGGGCAGTGATCAGCTTTTCCCTGGATCTTATGATCCGCAAGGTAACGATCAAGTTCTTCTTGGAGTGTATGGTTATCCTCGAAGGATCTTCCCCTGTGATTACCATCTCCATTAGCAAAGTCATCGACTCAAGAGGGCTGAGTTGAGTACATACTCATAAACAAGTGTGACGCCATACTCTGGGCCGGCACGGAAGCTGTTGCATTGATCGTAGAACTTGGAGGCTTCGGTGGTATCTCCACTTCGACGACGAGTGTATCCTCTCTCACTTCTGTTGGATGGATGGAGTTTCCTGACGACTCTTCTGAGCTCTCGGAAATCCCAGACAAGGGAGTCCCGAAGAGATCGCAACTGAGCTCGAACCATGATTGTTAATGTTGATTGGGTTGTTACTTCTCTTGAATCTTGTGTAATTGCCGTGATTGGATTGCAATTGATTGTTGTTTCTGTTGTAATCGTTGTAACTGGTACGAAATGGTAGAAGAGGTTACAAAGAGAAGAGAGGTGAAGGGGGGATTATGGAGTTTAGTATCTACCATAAACAAACCCACAGCACTGGAAGGGAAGGAATGGCCTTCGGCTTACTTGGGAAGGAGCCCTCCTGGGAGATGGAAGCTCCCAGATCATGACTTAATAGCCACCCATCAACCTCCGAATGACCAAAACAACTTCAGCCTTTGAGACGCATTACAGAAAGCCATACCAGTGGATGGGTTTGTTCCATCGATGTTCTTCTATCTTTCGGACAACACTTTTATTTATATGAGAGAATGGTTGTTAGTGAGAAGTGAGTATTGGTTATGAGCTATTATGTTTGACAACCACTAACCCAATACGCCCACCTCGCCCGGACTCAAGACGGAGGAAACTCCCATCTTGCAGTCGCGACGGACCGATTTTGATGGAAGAAATTATCACTGCAAACATCAACACTTCACTGTAACTGTCTTCATTTATGCCATGTTGGAAGGCGCCAGTGACAGACCTGTTGGATTACTAGTTTCCAAACCCATTCGGAAGTAGTGACGAAATAAACGTAGTCCTTCTATGGGAACTCACATGTATATGTGATGCTTGATGCTTCCCAAACCTAGTAGATGAGAGATGCTCCTCCCCTTTTTGATGCAAAAATAAGCGAGGTCACTAAAGGCTCACCAAAACTCAAAAATGGGCAGCGATAGACAAGGGATAGCGTTTGAGTGTACAAAAAAATTATTAACACGCGGGCGAACCAGTTATAAACTAATTGCACCGGATCTAATATACAGCAAAGAAAATGCGTTATCGAGCTGACAGAAACCAAAGAAATTTACCACCGAGAAGGACCCCTCCTATAAGGACTCTCACTATTTCCTGCTCGCGCTCTTGGAGTGAAAGCACTTAAATCACTACTCCTTCTGTCATTTTCTGATCCTGAAAAAGGCAATCTGCCCAGTGGTCGAAATCCACCATCACCTCCACTTTGTCTCTTTTTAGGGCTTGCGCTTCTATCTCTTTCCCGCTCCAATTGTTCTTGTATTTCTCTTCCTGCCATATCGTAGGAGTTCTTCGGCGTGTCTCGACGATCCCGTCCTTGTATTTCAAACATACTCGTTGCTTTCTTGAGTGGAGAGTTAGCATGGCTATATATACCAAGGCTGCCTCCATCGCCGGTTCCTGTAGAAGTAGAGGTAGAAACCGGCCCAGATGGAGGATTCTTGCGGAATTGAGGCTGCCTCATAGGAGCAGTTGATATTTTCTTGTAAGGCGAGAGCTCACGTGGGTTAAAGGCAGCCGGTATGAAAGACGGAGCTGGGGAAAAGATCTGTCGAGAGAGGTTGCTAGTACTAGTACTATCAGGATCGACATGTTTTGCATAATTTGGATTAGGATTGGTTCGGAAGCCTTTCTTGAGAACGACACTCGGAGTGTATATCTCTACCTCTTCTTCTCGACCATTCCCAGACTCCGAAGCTGGACCTGAGAACTGTGTACCAACATCTCTCATAACAGGATTCATGCGAGGGTGCACAAATTTGATATCATATTCGCTCATAACTTCTTTTTGAATAATGCTGGTGTCTTTCTCTTGCTGAGCGAAACTCGCCTGAAGAAGCAGTAATTGCCCTGTCATTAACACCTGCAGCACCAATGTAGTAAAAATAGTGACACTTGGGCGAGGATCCGAATTGAGAGTGGGTAGAAATAACCAGTATACTAGCACATGCCCTGGACTGAATAAACAAAATATTCGTAAGTTGATTGGTACAGGATCCCAAACTGATATTTCCCACACATCGCGCGTTGGATCTGGATGAGCTCGTGACTCTGCACTTGTGTCTCCTAGTACGCCCGAGAAGAATCGAAGAGGAGAGGATGATACCGGCGATGAATCTACACGGACTCTCCGGGCAGAGGGGGTATGTTGTGGTGCGTCGATAGAGCTTTCGAAAAGTCGATAATGTCGCTTTCGGATAAAAGTATGCGTCGCGTTCAAGACCGAGAAGATCGTTAACATGTAGACCACCACTGTAGACTGTGAGTGTAATCAGTATAGCCCATAGATCGCAAAATCGAAGCTCCTACCAGATAACTCAACCATCCCGAGCCGGAGTTTACATCACCGAATACGTCGTCCACATCTCCATTTCCTCCATTCCCGCTGTTTGCCCTCGCGATCAACAAGACAAAATGTAATCCAAAAGCTAAGGGGTGAGCATATTTTTTCGAATCCCAATCCCGTGTTTCTATTTCTTCAGAAAGCCATAGCAACCAATCCTGGGGATTTAACCAATCCGTGATCCTTTCCAAGGCGGGCTTTCTGCGTACGAGTCTCGGCATGATGGTCGAGATGGTAATGCGCACCTCACATCGTTGTCGGGATAGTATAAATTTGAAAGCGATCGTGATAAAGCCTTGAACGACGTTGGAATCACCTTTGTTGCGAGTTTGTCTTTTTTGTTTACTTCGGCAGAGCGACTGCCTGGGATAAGCAACTTTCCGTGGGTCGCAAGAGCTGCAAACAAGGATAATGGTTAAAGTAAGCTAGCGTTGGAGCTAGTGGGCTGTGAGCTTGCTGCCGCCTCATCGATGCTCATTTGGTCTTGCAGTACAGTGAAAAGCAACAAACCAATAGATTACAAGATGGCCGCTCCAGCATCTGCCTACAAAGATAGGCAATTCCTTGCTGTTATCGGTGATGAGGTAGAGTTTCCCTGGCCTCAAAAGTTGCTGCATAGCTAATTTACATTACAGGATTCAGTGACTGGATTGTTGTTAGCCGGTATTGGCGTAAGGATATTCTGATCTACTTTGCGCCGTCCTCCCAAAGAAGCATACTTACGTAGGATTAGCATGTCACGTCGCCACCAGACTCGCAGAAGAATTTCCTTGTCGTTGACAGCAAGACGGATAATGCAGCTATCGAGGAAGCATTTGAGAGATTTACAACTGAGAGAAAGGACATTGGAATCCTCTTGATCAACCAACACGTTGGAGTTCCTGACTACTTTCCTGTCAAAGACACATCGCTAATAAGCCCTTCGCAGATTGCTGAACGCATACGCCATCGAGTCGATACCTACACGGCTGCATTCCCTGCATTGTTGGAGATTCCAAGCAAGGACCATCCGTATGACCCTGAGAAGGATAGTGTTCTGAGGAGAGTTCGAAGACTATTCGGAGAGTGATCGGTCAATGATATCATGGGTTGTGTTTATATAGCTACTGGGTATGGGCGTTTCGAGATGAGTTACCTTTAAATGAATTATTGATATCATATAAATGAAATTCAAGGGCATACCATTCGAGCTTTTTGTATTTAGTCATGCTGAACAGTGTTAAGACAATTATCTATACTTTTTCGTGCGCCGGGCGGCACCAACCTACGAGCTTCAATTCAGGTCTTCATCTGGCATTACAAGATAGAACAATCACAGTATCCACAAGGTGAACTTTCAATTGATAAAGGCCCAGGGTTATGACATGTATTAGTCCCGAAAGTGATCCGACCCATTCTTCATAAGTACATCACAACCAAAAATTATAACTCCGAAAAGAGGTATCTACTACAGCGAGCAATTTATAGAAGAAAACTCCGCCAGCCACCATCCATCATACATTTCGATATTACGCATTTAAACAACGTGTGGCTTCATGTATTCATCGGTATAATCTGGAGTATAAAGTAGATATCGCCGTGTTGGGTCATCTATCTTCCAAACTTGATTGTCGATTCCAAGCAGATAATTTTGTCCTCCCCATCTTTGGTATATGCATCGGCGAAGACGGTGTAGGTTCCCTGATAGTTGTTAGAGGAATTGCCATATGTGTGGCACAGCACTTACCGGAGGAATTTCCTTTGGCAGCTGGACATCCTTCACGATGGTGATCTTTCCTTCGTCGATTGGGCAATCCAATTCCACATTCGAAACTTGATCGCACAGATCTTGTCGAAGGTTCACAAGTCTTATCAACCCATATTTGACCTGCAAATCAACATATGCCCCCTTTTCAAGCTTTTTAGTCAAAGTGCCGACCGCTTCGATGGTGAGAGTATTTCCGCTATCGCTAGGTCAGTCGTTGGTTCCTGAGAGAGAATAATAATTTTAATACATACGCAGTCGGTGGGTTGGGATCCAAGTTAACATGATCGAGCTTGAGAATGTCGGAATCGTGATCTTTCTTGCAGTAGGTGAGAGGATTGGCGCCTTCTACTGGGCCGCCCTTTTCTTCGAGGACTTTTTGGCCATTGCTGAAGAATGATAAGCCATCAGCAGCAACGAGACTGCTAAAGAGTAAAGCGATAAGGCCGGATGAGAACTTCATATTTGCTTTCTTGTGTGATTGTCGTTGTTGTTGTGAGGCTATGTACAAGGTTGGCTTTCCAGGTAATAAAAGTGGCGGGAGAGATGTGAGAGATGTGGTTGCGCAAATAGCCGGGGTTCGCTGGGATGACGTTTAGGGATTGGGTCAGAAGACCTCCTAAGGTACAAAGTAGGAATAGTGATAAATCAAAAGACGGCTTTTGGTGTCAAAAATCGGATTGAAGATAATGTATATAATGTACGAAGTACTGAGATGCGATTATGCGCTGGAAATATCCTACAAATATAATCGACGAAGCACAGCTTTGCGTTGGCTTGCAGCACAAAACCCCAAGCTAGGCCTAGGTACATGTTCAGGTGACGCACTCCACAACCGCAGCTGAGAAGGATTGGTTCCGATAAGTTCGTGAATCTTGGTCACTGTCTAATATTACCTTTCTTGCAGATCGTGCGGCTTGTTAGCTAGCTACTGACTTACAACGTAGGTGAGTGGGCTTAATATTTAAGAGCTCTGCGTTGGTACAGTCGAATTGGAGGCATCCGATATCCAAAATTATAAGGTTGCATACAAACCACACAATCCAAAATCATAACATTGTACCTAAAACCACACGATCTAAAACTGTAAGTAAGTGAGTGCTCCCATGTTCTTTTCGTGATAGCATATTAGCGTTGCTCTCGAGCCTGGATTCGCATTCTAAAAATATGAAGAGCTACTGCAAACACTCTTGGGCCGCATAGATGGCCTTCGTTGGATGTCGGAGTTGGCAATGCGCCGAAGTTGATAATGTCTTGCAGTTCGCTCATCATATTGTCTGGTGCCACAAGTCTGCGGAGTCGAGAGCCTGAAAGACCTACGGAGGGTTGATGTCATGGCGGTGTGTTCAAGATCAAGGCTGATCTTCAATTCAACATCTCGTCGCGTTTACGACAACTACATGCAGTTGAATAGATTCGAGATTGCGGTGACAAGCACCTACAACCATTCATCCTTGGTCGCAAGCAGAATGTAGATAACTCCATGTCCCTCAAGGCTGGCATGGGACAGATATTTCGAGAGCCAACCCAAAGCTCTTGCGGTGTTTGAGAAATGGCGCAGTATATGCCAAGTGAACAAGCTTCAGCAGGTTGCCGTCGATGTCGCTCTGTCAAACTACGACACCATCTCCTGGTAGAATAGTCTCTCGAACAGAATTTTCCGATTTTCCGGTAGAATAGTCTCCCGTAAAATATTCTCTGGCTACAACCATTTTGCGCACGAGTTATCGTTTCGGCAAAGAGATCGGTGAGGTTGTAGGCGTCCTTGGCGGTTACAATGGTCTCGCCTGCGAAGGAATCGAAGGCGCAGAGCTTTTCAAGGTGATTGATGCATAGAGAAACGATCCTGGTAACTTATTTTTTGCTAACCATATGATGCCCTGGGCCACAGCTCGATACCACAATGAGAACTTCCAGCATAGCCGAGAACAACGTCGCACCTGTTTCGATGTTTCCAATGGCTGTTCCAATATGGCAAGTTTTGGTTCCTCCAGTGAGAAATACGCCAACATCAACGTTGGGGTGCGCTCCATTCAAAATCTCTTTGAGTCTTCTGGTGTTAAGGGCAGCAATATTCTGGTAGTTACACTCTTTGAGGCACAAGCAAAACAGTGGAAACGACAGTTGGTATTGCGTCTCTCGAATGCAGCCATCAAAGTTGCAACGGCCGGAAAGGCCCAAGGAAATGAGAAGAAGTTAGTTGTCACCGACTTTACGGTTGCTAACATGGCAGCCCCAGGCTACCTTGGTTTTCTTCGACGTTGGAATAGACCCAACATAATGCTGAGTTGGGCACACTCTGTTCTCATATGTGTTCTCAATGTCACTTTGTTCCGTCGCGGTCTTCCACAGATCCATCAGGATAGTCGGACTTTATCAACTGCGGTGATGTCTTCACAGTAACAGGGGTCTCTTCCCTTTCCCAGAATCGCAAGCCAGCAAGGAGAATCTGAGACTAAGAAAAGTAAATCTAAGCCACAAAAAGGGAATGACATGTTCAAGCTAAGTAAGAGAGCAAGATCCTACGTGAATGGGCCGAGAAGAGAGATGCTGCCGCAAAGAGGTGCGATAGATCGAGGCAGACGAGGTAGCCTGGCAACTGGAGAGGCTTACTAGAGCTCGCTCCGCCGAGAGTACTCTTGCTGCTCAGGAAGCCTTGAACACGGAGATGGTTGGTGGAGAGTTGGTTGAAGAAGCTGCGGCAGATGCAGAGAGGAGCGCTCTGACAAAGAAGCAAGCTAGTGCGTAATATCAAATGGGCATGTATGAATTATGAGGAATGGCGAGCTTGAGATTGGGGATGTGGGAATTTGGGATTAATGCAGGTGGTTGGTATAGAGGATTTATGGTACTTTCATTGAAAAAGCCTTTTGGATATGTATACGAAGAGTTTTAAGTAACTGGCAGCTTTGTATCATAAGCGCTACTAAAAATTGCAAGAACTTTTCTCCAATTGTAACCACTCGAGCTTGCCACTGTGATTATTTGCTAACCATACAACCTTATTCCGGGCATCGCTAGGAAATAAGCGCTTGATCACGTGGGGCAAACTAGTTTAAGTGGGCAAAAGTTTGCTGCCTCGTCCCCGACCCCTCTATTTTCTATCCAAACGACAACCGAGCCACTTACCCTAAATCACCTGAGTCGCTTAATCCAACAAGCCGACTACTTAAACCTCTTCTCGCCTGTTCCTTTTCATTCTTTTCTTCTTTTCCTCTTCATACTTACCTTCTTGGAGCTGTTCCAGATCAAGCATTGGAAAGCTGTGATACGAGTCCTCCATTGCACATCGGGGTGACGAGAATCGCTCAGTTGCCTTCGGGCACCTGACTGGGGGAATTTTTGATGGCTTTCTTCCTTTGGGAAGATATTTTTCATTGAGATCTCAGCTTCGTGCTGGGACTTGAAGAAGAAATCCGACTAATCTAAGGAACGGTCTGGCTGTGGATTGACTTGCGAAGCTGTCACGTATGTAGCGAACCTTTTCAGTTAATAGATTCGAGGGCTGGCTTGGACCGGTATATGAAGATTTGGGATATTTGTTTGAACTGACGGAGACAACGCTTTGGCTGTTATGACCACTCGCGCCTGCTGGACCGACGGTGAATTTTTCCCGTCCAGTTCCACGTCCTACGACGGATGAATTACAAACAGAACTTCATTCCAATGCCTTGTAACCTCTTTATCATTACCGAATACCTGTTGATAAATGTTCGATGAGAAATTTTCGATCTTAAAGGATGTCTTGAGCTGGGTTGGCTATATGGCACTCGAGATTGAACTTCAAGTTTGATTTCTGTGTTTGTTGTCTGCTACCAACCTGCTTTACAATAAGCTCCCGATTACTCAATTCAATTCTGCAGATAGCTTTCCTCCCATATATATGGTCCATCTGCCAACCTTCCTAGACAATGACTGTAGAATCTGTTTAGTCGGAGAATTTATTGGTATTCGATCTCCCATACTAAATTCCTACACGTTCTTCCAAAGAATAACCTTTATTCCGCAGTCTACGAGTAGCTACAAATCCAGAACCTTCGCGCTCCGCCGTCTACGACTTATACTCAATCTGCCTTAACCAACGCCCATCGATTCAAGCATCCCAACATAAAGTAAATCGATACTTACGCTGCCGCACAGCACAAGAGACACATTCTCTCGAACCCCCTCAACGAGTCTTCTTCCCGTTTGTATCTCTCTCGGTCAACCCATAAGCCATGAAAGATTTGGCGGAAGCTAGAACACTGTTGTAAAGGCAATCTGGCCAACGTTCAGTTCACATTCGCAAGCACAAGGAATTCACAACTCACACGCGGGAACGAACAACCATATGGAGTTCATAAACACAAAATACACCCAGAAGTAGAACGGTTCCGGTCGATAATAACTTATTCCAGAAAGCTTCTCATCTAGTAGGCTTGTGAGCAGGTATAACAGGTTTCCATAAAATTCTCCAGTCGACACAAGAGCTTGTACAGAGTGACGAAAAGGTGAGTCTTTGATGATAGAAAATGCGACGACATATGATAAGGGTCCCCAGAGTATCTATTAGATCATCAACTTAGTTCTATATTATTAGCATCGACAAGAACGTACAACAGTCCATGACTCTATAGTTAACAGAAATGGGTCGGAGGACATATATCTGGAATCAGATAAGGCGTACTCCTTCCACAACTGACCGAAGAAGTCTTGCATGCTTGCCATCCGGGCATGGTTGTAGATGAAGTATCCTTCGAAGAAGATATGGATCGATCCGGCTACCACGATGTTAAGCTCGGCCATGATCATTCTAGTGGTGGGAACTTACTCAACACGAACCACAGTACAAGTCCTTGATCTATAGCACTGAGCCCATGATTGATTCTTCTTACAGCGACAAGAGTCACCCCCAGTACCAAGGTCCATAGAGCGCCAAATGCAACGATTAGGAAGGATACACTCCAGTCATTTTCCACGTACTCTCCTGACAGCTTCACGTCAAGTGGATAGAAAGGGTGTTTCGACGTCATCGCAACCGTCATTTACTTGGTTCCATAAATGATTAATACTTGTTGTGGGTAAGATCCCACCGGTGTTTGGTGAAATGGTTCGTGTTGTCGATGTCGAGAAAGCATTGACCATTCGGCGTACCATGTAGCTCTGCATATCAAGATATCGTGGCACAGAGGAATTGTACCATTCAATATTTTCCAGCATCCCTTCTTCCATAACAGAAACCTGTAGGCGCAGAATAACACAAGTTTCAGAAAACCATCACGTGAAAGTCAGGCTTTTTTAACGGTCGAAGTTGAGTTAGAGCGCGACGTTAGAGCGCGACGCTTTTGCTTGTGTTGTCTAGTGCTATTAATAATAAGAATGGCCAAGAAAATGCACCAACTGATAGAAATCTTTTCGTTCTCCAAGACGGATGTGTTACTTCGCAGAGCAAACATCTAGTAGCATAGTGAAGTGAATGACTCTTCAAGCTACCTTACGATTCATTACTGATTTCTTACTCGCTCTTCTTTTTCCCCCCATCCTTGACCGATGCTACCGTTATCAATAAGGGGAGGAAGGCTATGCTTATTCCCAAGTTGTGATACGCCGGCTCATTCTCAAGAACTAATGCTTGTGGACGGACAGCTGGGAAAGCCTTGCATCTATGCCTGAATAAAATACAGAACACATACTCTTTAGGTATGTAGCTGAGGCTCCGTGCGGTGGAAAATACTACCCAGGCACGGATTCGTCTCCAGGATGCGCATCAGCATCTCAGCAACGCAGAAAGGCTTCGGTATATCCGTTGCGCAGAGCCAACCGTCGCTATCACTCTACATACAGTATCTCTCGGACTTTGGGCGTCTTCATTGTACGGAAGTACCTGGGTGTCTTCTTTCCTGCCTGCGCACAGGGCTTTCGATATCAAACCAGCACCCAGCACCCACCACCCACCACCCACCACTCACACAGCCCAGCACTTGCGCAACCAAATCCCGAACAATGTGCAGACGCTAAAAGCCATCTACACAACATCCCAACTCTTTACTTTTCGAGTCTAGGTTAAAATCCAATCACTCCTCATCTCCAGCCAATCAGAAGTAGCCGCCGCCTTTACGTATTTATCTGAGCGCCTTTTGATCCGTCATCATCTTATTTATCACTTATTTCCCGGCCAAAATACCTGGACCTTTCACATCATCAATGATCCATTTTCATCCAACAATCCATTCACCTGCATTTCACCATTTTTGGCTGCCTCTTCCCATTCGATTTCCACAGCAGAGCATACTTCGTATGTACTGTAGCTAAGTTGACCTTTTTCCTTCTTTTCATTCATTTCATGCATTTGTTATTTGTCCGTTCTCCCACAGATAAGAACTTTTATGCTTATTGTCTCTGCTCACATTTCCCTCTTATTTATTTTCTTCGGTGGCATCTCTTGCCAGTGCTGTGCTCTGCTCTCCCTAGGTATGTGCAATTTTCAGCTGTTTTTTGGTTCCCTTTGTCAGCTTCGATATGGCCCATGGGAACCATGGGCGGGAAAAAGAATCTTTACTTCGTACAGTAGAAATACTAAAAAGACCTGACTGTTTCGAACTGGGGGAGACAAATCCCAAAGAGAGAGAAAAACAAAAAGGGCGGCGTTGGAATTATTCCTGTGTGCAGCAGCATTGGAAAGGTTGCGGACCTCTCTAATTACTAGCGTCTAATACTAACCTTGAAGCGGCACCCGTCTAACTTGGAGGTTCCTTTCCCTCTTTCCCTCTCGAAAGAGCCACTCAACTGTTTCCCCCTCTCACTTACGAACGATCTTTACTCTACGATACCCATTCCTCGAACAAGTTCACTCGATTTTTACCAACAGGATACTATCAACAATCGTCCATTCATCGCCATTTACATCTACGACATCATTCGATACGCGTAAACATTCCAAAGCGCAAACTCGGTTGAATCGTCTTTGTCTCTTCGAGATCACTTCTGAAAAGCCTTGTTCTGTTCGAACTCTTCGCCTCCACTCATCTTGAAAACCTTTCATTCGAAGAACTTGAACTCAATTGCAGAACTTCTACATCTCATACCAAGAGCGTCGCATACATCACATTGCTTTACGAAGACGTTTGCAACCAACCTTCTTCCACTCATTATCGATCGCACATTTCCGTCAGACTATTCCCTACCTCGATCGTGCACTGTTGGTGTTGCGTGGAAGACAGGAGGACTCTCATGCTTGATCCAGTAGCTGATGACAGTCAATATTGGATTTGAGTGTCCTCTTCGCCCTGCGACAATTAATTCCTCCGAGTCGTTGCCGTCTTCGTCATGCGCCTCAGGTCTAGGAATAAGTGAACCCACCTTTGTCCTCTTACTCGAATAGCCACCCAAAGGCTCTTGCTAGATTATGACAGAAAGGGCACTCTCAATCTCAACGCAGATCGCGACCCCGATTCCACCTTCCTATACCCCTTCGATTTCGTCCCATGATGTTGTCCCAGTCACCGAGTCAGTAGATGAGGAGCCGTACACCATCAAATGTATCTGCGATTATTCTGACGACGATGGAAATACGATATACTGTGAGACATGCGATACATGGCAACACATTGAATGCTTCTATCCTGGTAGAGTAGAGGATGCCTCGAGAGAAGATTTCGATCATTCTTGTGCCGATTGCAAACCACGACCACTCGACGGTCGGCATGCGATTGAGCGACAACGGCATCGTCAGATCAAGTTGGCGAATGAGAATGGCGACAAGAAAAACAAGAGGCTTCCCTCGAAGAGCCATAAGAAGAAATCAAAGCCCGCTGAATTGCAAGTCAATGGATTTCATGACCACGATGGCCACAAACATTTAAACTCTCAAGACCAACACTCACATACCAAGAAGGCAAAAGGCCATCGGTCGCATCAATCTATCAGCTCTCAGGCGACAAAGCGAAGCCCACCTCATAGTTCTCGAGGCCATAACCATGCACCCCCACCAAGTCCGGTTCGTACACCACCAGACTTCTTGAACAATTTTCAAGTTCATTCATATTCCGACAACTTCCTATCGCTCTACAAAGATCATCCATTTGTTCATACCAATGCCAACTCATTTGCCAACCTTGAGGTCACCAACAGACTTTCTACATGGGTTCGTGATCCGCATCAACTCGAACAGGATGTTGGTATTCGCAATCAAGAAGATGCTTTCAGCATCCTAAAGACAACTCCAGATGAAACGCAATGGCCGAAGCTGCAACTTGAACACAAATTCAATACGATAGACGACATAAAAATTGAATGGCGCTATTTGACGATATCATCACATCGTGGAATAGATAGCCCCATAGGAGAGCTCACAGGACACGTTGGCTTTCAAAAGGATTATTGCGCAGACATTGATAACCGGTGGCAGGAGATGGTCCACCCGCGTCCTCTTATCTTCTTTCACCCTCGTTTACCGATTTTCATCGATGCACGAAAGGAAGGCAATGTTTGCCGATACATACGACGAAGTTGTAGGCCTAATGCTTATTTGGACGCGTTCATAACAAATCAATCCGAATGGCATTTTTGGTTGGTCAGCGAGAGAGCCATTTCTGCGAATGAACAGATAACAATACCTTGGGAGTTTAGATTTCCGGTAGATTTAGAGGCGAGGTTCTCACACTTCCTCCTTCACTCGGGTGACGAAGACAAATCCCCAGAATTTTCGGACGAGGAATACGAACAACTCATGAGCACAATTCATTTAGTACTGTCGGACTACGGTGGTTGTGCTTGTGATCAAGGCAGTGATTGCTCTTTTGCCAGATTTCACCGAAATTACCACGGGAGGCTGCATTCGCATGCTCAGAGCAACGGGACGAATGGCGTGAAGTCAAAGAAAGGACGCAAGCCCAAACATCACGTATCCCCGACGAGCACCGGACATGCTACCAATAGTCGTGCGGCGAGTGAAGGCCACGCAGAACCGTATGATGAAGACGATGGTCGCTCGGTCTCCGGCTCGGTTCGCAGCAAACCTCAAAGTCGAGACTTGACACCTTTACACGGTGTTGGAGAAGCTAATGGTATTCTGACGGAGCCTTCTGATAGAGAGAAAAGGAAACTAGCAATGTTGGAAGACTCGTTCAGAAAAATGGAGCAAAGCCAACCTCCTCGGAAGAAGAAAAGGGCATCGGATGGATCGAATATAAACTCACCAATTAGCAATGCTGCAGCTCAGCAGTCGCACACAAAACCCAGGCAGAAATCTGTCGTATCACGAACTTCTGTCTCACAGCAGTCAAATGTTAATGGGGGTAGTTCTCGACCTCGCCAGTACGTTGATGCCAGCACATCGCGTCGGTTATCGAGATCTCCATCTAGCGCCGCATCACCAAGAACGATTACTTCTCCCAGGCCATTTGTGCTACGCGACAATTTTGCATATCATCGATCGCGACACAACTCGGTATCCGCAAAACCTACTTACGCCGACTCTTCCACCCAAACTGATCGGGATGAAGAGGCGTGGTATGAGCCAAAACACAAGCCAACTCCAAAGAAACCCATTATATCATTATCAAAGAGGCTATTCAAGAATCGCCAAAAGGTCCATCAACAGATTGAATCGCATCACCGGGCGCAGCTGGAGGCAGAGAGAAGTAATGGTGACACCCAAGCTCTTTCTTCACCGACCACAGCAATGGATGTTGATGGACCTGCTCAGGAAGATCTATCGATCACAGAATCACCTACCAACTCAAAAGCCCGCACTGCTAGTATTGCATCATCGACTCTCTCGGTCGACATGGGCTCGATTGCTGGCGAGATGCACCCGCCAGATGGACCAATATTAGTCATGGGACAGACAATGAGGCCGCCATCATGGACTGGACATACCAGCATAGGAGTGACACGTAAATCACCAGATCTACGAGTACAGATGCCTCCCGCGCCGACATTTCCAACGTCTAATTTATCAGCAACTCCAGGCGCAATTACCCCTTCAGCAGCAAATTCAGCGGCAATGTCTCCATTTGGGGCAACTCAGTTCGCCGCTTACACCTCGTCTCTCTCAAATGGGATCGCGCCCAGTCCAGCGAAGAAGAAAATGTCTTTGAATGACTATAAGGCACTTAAGCAGAAGAATGCGGATGGTTCTGGTGGGCGAAAAGCGTCCGTGGGAGGCAGCCCCACTCTGCCCCCGGCTGTCCTAAGGCCCAGTCTATCAACGATAGAGGAAGCTAAGGCGCACGGTGCCTTAGGCGGGGGATCTGCGGTCATTGATTCATCATCGGTTGAAAAGGCATATGATCCAATGCCATCCGTGTCCCTTTTGGATCCCCCTCCAAGGACTCATCTGCCTTCGGAACAGACGAATGGCACCTTGTAACATACACTTTAGATCTCGCTCTACGCGGTTTTATTGACTCTTTTTTATTTTATTTATTTTGGCGAGATTTTCCACCTTATCGAGCGTTTCGGACAATGGGGGCTGGTACCGATATGGGATCAAAAGGGTTTGGGATATGACTATTAAGGCGAAAGCGCGGCGTATAACATCGGGGCGGAGTCGGTCATATTTCAGCTATCATTTTACTTTGTTCTTCTCCTTTTCTCTTCTCTTTAAGTCCCGATCGACCATTCCAGTGTCTGAAGGATAAAAACACCACCCGTTTATTGTAGTTACTGGTTGGAACGTCTTACTTTTGCTTCTCCGAAAAATATTACCTCAGGTCAGGCAATACTCTGTTGTACCAGTAGCTTTTATGATGATGTATGATGCATCATGGGGTTGATTGATGTACTGAAGGATGGGATGGTGGATGGCTGGGTGGTTGGTTTGCTTTGAAAAACGAGGGTATGCCAACTTTATGGCACATGTTATACGGAATGGATGGACTGATGGGATGAAGGTGGACATTCATTGAATGAGTTCAGTCGATCAACCTGAAAAGGGATTGGGAAGAAATGATTAAATGCAATGAAAAAAACATTGAAATAAATCTTTTAAAATCATTTCTCGTTTGTTTGCTAACGATTGAGTTGGATGCCGGCTATTTTCAATTATGCTCGGTATATGACTATCGTACGAGTGTCGCAGTTGCTTGAGTGTGTTTCTTACATTTGTTAAGATTGCTTGAATATGGATCTATCTATATATGCGGTCCGCCCGACTTGCTTTTGGACTTGCCTCTAATATCACCTCTGATTTCTATACAGTCAGGTTATCACTCTGGAACACGAGCAGCGCCAATCTATGTCTAACAAAAAGTCCAAATAGGCCACACAGCACTTGTGCCGCCAATATCTCCGCCGCCAATCTATCCTCTCTTCTCGGTCCAAACCACACCAACCATAAATTCAACAGTGTGAAGTTTGTGCTACTCACAATAACCCCTTCTTCGTTTGTTTCTACTCTTGCTAACCGCACTTTGTGCAGTAAATGCAGAACTCCCGCAATCAATGGTTTCGGAGGAACAGGCCATGGAGTGATTGATGGCTCGAGTAGGTTCGTGTGCGCATTATATCGAGGGAGCCGATGTCGTGGACACGGGATCAGGTGGAAGAGTTGGGGGACACTGTAGAGGAAATTGAAGAATTGCGGGATGAGGAGTAGGAGAAGAGTTTTGGAGAAATGACCGAGGATTCCGACAATGGCGAATACCATGCCTGCGAAATAACAGTATGTGTCCCCAACGAAGACGCGCGCCGGGTACCAGTTGTGCCACCAGAGAGCAAGGGATACTCCGATGAAAGGAAGGAGCATGTAGAGTGAGAAGAGATGCGAGTCGGTTGCGGGGTGTGGATATGGTGTTATGAGGTATAATGTGTCGTTCGCTACGAGCAGAAATGCAATGACGAGTGACTGACTAACTTCGATGCCGTTTATCCCGGCGAGAATGTTGATGGAATTGGGGCAGAAGATGGCGACCCCAGCCATGTATATATAGTATAGAGAACCTAGCTGGAAGAGCTCGCCGAGGTATGGTTGCAGAGGGATCGGGACGACGATTTGAGTTACGCCGAAATCGACAAAGTAGACGATCAGGATGGGGATGCTGGCAATGGCGGGGATGAAGAATTTATGTCGCCAACGGATGTCGAAGAGGTCGTCGCCAATTCCGAGGATGACGACAGACTGAAGAGAGAGAACGGCGCTGAGGTAGGATGCTAACTATTCGAGATCAGTATATGGTGCTTCTTGCCCATTCGCAATTGCATTGATATTACAAACCTTGCTATGCGGAAATCGATGTAACAACCTCCCCGTCTCCACCCTTTCCAATTCTAACACCACGTCTCTATTCCCGCCACCGCTCGTCGCGGCCACTATATCCTTGTAGAACGGAAACGGAATGAATGCAATAATCGCCAGCAGATACACAACGGCGCATATAGCGCCCATTGTCTCGGGGATCTCGGGTGTAGTCCGTTTACTGAGATCTTTTCCCTTAAGCCCCGCGCGCATGAAGACGGGCCCGAGCCAGCGGATCATAGAGTACGTCGCGCAAAAAGATATCCCTGTGAAAGAGAGTGAGGCGAAGAGAGGTTCGCCATTGTTGCGCACGGTAGAGAGGAGGAGGGCGAGGCAGAGGAGAGTGATGGAGAGGAGATTAAGGGTTTCGAGGGTGCTGAGGGCGTGGGGTTGGGCTTTCATTTTCAGAGTCGCATTGCTGTGATGTTAGTATTTGAGAGAGTGTGAACTCGATTCAATGAGTGACTGTGGGTAGAATTTGTATGCGATTTGCTTTGGTATATGTGGTATTTCTTTTGCGACAAGGCCCTGCGCAAGGCCGAGAAGCCACGATTTCGTAACGCGAGAAATTTATTATGGGGCCGAGAGAGGGATGACGAGGCTAGCGGGGTGAAAGTTGCCGCTTCAAGAGCCTACAAGGAATATCTAAGACATTCAGCTTCGTATAGTAGATAAAACACACAGCTACCTTCCATCTCGAATACCCACTTCTAGCAAGAACACAAGAAACATCAGTATGGAGTCCATAATTACGCGACAGTCTGTACAAGGCGTCCCACTTGTCACGCATGTACTGCCTGGAAAAGGAGCCGTCACGGATCTAAAGGTAACAGAGCAATACATCGCGCTTGCGTTAGACGATACAAAGATCTATGTATTCAATTCTGATGGCACCCATCGCAATACCTTACAAGAAGACTACATCAAGAGCACTTGGACAATGGCAATTTGTAAAGATACACTTGTTAGCGGCGAAATCGACGGCGACATCAGGGTATGGGATTTAGTGACTGGGTTAATATCTAGCTCCAATAGCAATATGCAATTTCTTACATGAAGCAGGGAGCGTAAGAGTGTTCTTAGCGGTCACACAGGTACAGTCCGCTGCATAAAGTTCATCGATGTGGAGAACGTGGTTTCTAGTTCTCGAGATGGCACTTTGCGGATCTGGAATATTGATACGGCTGTGTGCAGGCATACGTTCGAGGGCCATCATGGAACCGTCCGCTGTCTGGACGTCGGATCCCAGGTGATTGTATCGGGTGGGAATGATACAGATTGTAAAGTATGGAACACTGCAGGCGAGTGCCTGAGAACTTTGTCAGGTCACGGGGGACTTATCTATGCTCTGGCTATGAATGAGAATGGACAGATTGCTACAGGAAGCGCGGATCATACTGTTTGTATCTGGGACGCGGAGAGTGGAAGTTGCGTTGCTGTGCTAGAGGGGCACACTTCTTTAGTGAGCCGGATTGAGTTTCATGGGAAAACTCTCATCTCTGGTGGCGCTGACGGACATGTACGACTGTGGTCATTAGAAACTATGGAGTTGTTACATGATTTGGCTGCTCACCAAGGGGCTGTTACGTCTCTTCAAGCACTGGATGATTGTCTGATTACTGGTGGGAGTGATGGATGCGTCAAACTTTGGGATTTTCAAACCGGTCAACTTATTCGACAAGTGGGTGTGCCCGGGACTGCGGTATGGAAAGTTGCATTCGGTGCGGGAGGGAAGATTATAACTACTGTGTTACGGGAAGAAACCTTGTTAGAAGTATACGAATTCTCATAGTCTTCCTCAAGTGATATATGCTTGTTTTCATATCTACGGAACGCTTGATGTATGTAGATCAGCAGAGTTATTCCGAGGTATACTGTTTCTTTGTTCTTTTCCAATTCAACTTCAGTATCTAATTTCATGACCCGGGAGAATCCAGCTAGATCTGAGGAGGAGGGACGTCTACAAACAAAATATATCTCATTAGGATGTGGACTTTCGTGCGCTCGAATCATCTAGCTCGACTCTCTGCTGAAAGTCTAGCATAAGCCGTCACGTCCCAGTAGGTATTTGCACGGTACTTACTTGCAATAAGTGAGACGTCACCTTAGGACCATGCCATAACGACAGGAATAAACTCCAGCATACAGAAAATGGCTAGCTGTCGAGTTGTTAAGATGTACAAGCTGTCTCGTAATACATTACGCATTTCTCCACTCATCTCATATCTCCCATAAAGGTATTTATCTCTCTTCTAACTCCAAAACGCCCAAACGCGGCACAAGAAAATCTTGCGAACCTTCCATACCGATCAAAAACACTCATGACCTATTCATCGCTAGCTCTGCGCTCTTACTCCATATTCCACTCGGCTCTCTCCTCCACATCATTAACTTCCCATCATCTCCAGTTGAGCCCAAAACCTGCCCATCTGCATCGAATTCTACCCTCCAAACCGGCGCTTTACCCGCCTCTAGCCTCGAAATCTCCTTCACGTTGTGAATAATTGCTCCATCTTTTCCTTGAGCTTCCTGCTGCCTGCTTTTATTAGGCTTTGTCTGAGCAAGCCCTGCTCCAATCCCTGAAGGAACATTCTTCGAGCCGTTTTCAACCAATTTCTGCTGTGCTGAAACGACCATTTTGTCAGGCACCTTCTCATAATCCTTATTTCTTAACACCGACTCCTCTCCCTCCCTTCCAGTCCCCACCCTAAATACTCTAACAAACCCATCCTTACACGCCGTAGCCACCGTATCAAACCCCCGAATATTCCCTCCCGCCCACGCAACATCCCTTACCAAGCCTCTATGACCCTTCAACTCCGCCGCCAAGTAAAACTCCTTCGTACTCGAATTCCCCAAGCTAACCGCATGCGAAATCTCCTTCGTGCGCCAGATACTTGCTTTGTTCATGCTCGCCACCACCAGTCCCAGCGCATCCCTTGGAACCCCGTCCCGAATCGCTTTGTAGCATGGCTCCAAATTCGGGTCAAAAGCTACCTTGAAACTCGTTTCTTCCCCTCGCGCAGGCTTCTCACATACGTTAACTCGATCGACTTCTGTCCAGTTCGTCATGTTTTCCGGCTCTTCATTCTCATATACTATTAACTGCGCGTCCCGATCAAGCAGGGCAATGTATGTGTGTCTCGACTCTTCATGGTGTTTAATCGAAAAGCTCAAAAATGGCGCTCGCGTCAAACTCCTAGTTTCCCATACCGGCCGATTGTTATGCGAATTAAATCGCCGTCCCTTATTCGGTGGTAGTGTTGGGTCTTCAACCCAGAGCTTAAATCGTCCGTCGGTGCCAATCGAGGCGATCAGATTGGGATGGATAGTAGGAGGAAGCCATTGTAGTTCGAGAACCTCGCCGCCGTTGTGTGCGCCCCAGGTGTCGCAAAGAACCCAGCTCCCGTCCCTGTTTCGGTTGTAGACTTTGATCTTGCCGTCGCTGGAGCCGGTTGCAAAGCGCGAGCCGTAGGTGTTGAATGCGGTGGTCTCGATTATGTCGCGGTGAGAGGAGCTGAGAAGGCTGAATGATCCGTCCTGGGGAGGAGGAGCTTCAGCAATTGGTGGAGACATGGCATTTCGATTTTGAGAGAGGAGGATGTGGGATTTCAGATGTATTTACCCAGAGACTTGCGACAACTGTACTCGGAGATAAAGATTAAAAGTAGCTGAGGGGCAGGAGATCAAGAGGTCCGTGCACAATGCTTGATCTCATGTCCCTTTATTCTAACTTAGCCTCATCTTGATGAAGGTAAGTTTGGGATAACACAACTTTTCGCGGATTATGTTTTTATGTTTCTTGATAAAGGTAGAGAATACTGTGAGCTCGAGGCCTAAGGTCTAGTGATCTTACCACTCACTAGACTAAGAATCTGATTTTTGGAGAATCCCATAGCAAGTGCACTGCTTCAAGTTACATCATTTGTAGCCTGTGACTTTTCACCAACATTGCCATAAGTAAAGGTGCCGCAGCAATGTAATCTCAAGTACATCAAAGCAGTACGTACTATCTCTATGCTCTACTGGGATATTGTAAACTATTCTATAAGGAAGGTATCAAGAGGGTGAGCATAGGAGCCGTGACGTTCTTCCCCAGCGATGGGGACAATATGGAGAAGGAGATTCTTTTTGCTGGATAGAGAAGATGTATCTAGGCATCATACATGCAACACAAGGACGCTGGTCTAGAAGTAGTATACTTTAATATGTGAAGTCTACCAAAGTTACCCTTGAAGCCCATCTTCAATGATATTCGCCTCGACGGATTCTATCGAATACTGCCCAGTTTCGTCTACGGCTCGTTTTCCACACAGTATTATTCTTGCCTAACATCTAGCTTCCTCGAAATTTATGGTACCGAATACTAGTAACCGTTGAAATACATACCTACTACCTAGTATAGTAGTCACGGCTAGTCGCAGCGTACAACGTGACCTTGGGTTACCACTACTCAACTGGGACTCTTTTCCCATTGCCTTGGCTCATCCCTACCACTATGTAATGCAAACTTCATCTTGCAACATACGGTGCAAGGACGAATCATAACGGCAGGAAGTTTATTGAGTTCTAGTTAGGTTCCTCTTATGAGTTTAAAGATGAATGTGGATGAGAAGGTCAGGAGGGGTCATTGGATCTGAGCACTTTTCCTTTTTTTCCCTCTTGTGGCTTATTGGAGAAGAGCGTGAAGAGTCAAGATGATATATAATTGGAGAGGGAAAGGTTCATGAGAGAGAGTCATTGCATATGAAGAATTAAATTTGTATATTATATATTTTCATTTCCCTCTCAAAACCACACAACAGCATCATTAGAAGCATGAAGGTATTCAATCCAACCCAATACAATATAATCATAATTTAATATGATGCATGCAAGCAGTGTTACAAGTCAACCAACCATCAATATCGATTTCCCATTTCCACCCAGTTCTGAGTCCCATATCCCCAAGAACGCCTACCTCTTATTCATAAACCTCATGTCCAACCCCCATCCAATCCATTTTGTATCCTATCCTATAGCATACATAGCATACTTGCTTGTTTGCTTAATCACTCGCTCTCAAATGACTGACTCATTCCACCACTCCCTCAACCACCCAATCAACAACCTGTTCCCAACCCGGCAAACCTCCCCACCAACCTTCCCACCACCAGAGCCCCTCCCCCTTCTTCCACTTCCTCTCCAACCCCCTCCTAACCTTCTCATCCCCCAACCCACCCCCCTCCTTCTCCAACCACGCTCTCTCCGCCTCCTCCTTCGCTTTCCTCACCACCACCTCATCATCCTCACAACGATACAAATCACATTTCGAGCACTCAGTGCATTTCCTCCCACCATTCGGTCTAAAATGCTCGCAGAAATGGCGATAGCCTTCGCCGTTTCCAATGTCCTTCCGACACACATAGCACATCTGGTATCCACAAACGCACGTAAGTTTGTTGCAGCCAGAAGACTTCACAAACGAGGTGTTACAGCGCGGGCACGTGCGTTTGATAGCGAGCGACATGGCGAGTTCGACCTGAGTGCGTAAGGCGAGGAGGGATGATTCGTGGCAGATGTGAATGTCGGTCCAGGCTTTCGAACACGATATACAGGACGATCTCGCACAACGTTGATTTTGGCAGACGAATTTCAAACCATGTTGTTTTCGGCGGAGACGAATAATTGCATTCCTGAAATATTGCATAGCGTGATCGCCAAAAGATTGGTCCGAGGAAAATATTAAGAAGAAAAAGGAAGAAAGAAGAAACAGAGGGAATAGTAAGGGTATCATGCCAACGCCCAAAACATATATTATAGGACTATATATAGCAGAAAGACCAAGCCGTTTCAGCCGCCACGATCTCTGGGAATCGGGAAGATAGAGCTCATCGACCTCAGCGTAGTTGCAGAACGGACAGCGAATGAGTGGAAGGCCGGTTTTTAGCAGACTATCTTCAATTAGACGCTCGTCCAATTTTTGTAGAATGTCTTCCCCCTTAGCCTCTAAGAAAGCTCGTCGTACGAGACCTTGGGGTATACATCCTTTGCATTCGCCGGACATGGCAGCTAGGCATCTTAATGTGCCGCCCTCGAGGTCAATATTCCTTTGCCATCCCTGACCGAATACAGCCTCGTTGACTGCATGCCTGATGCACTGGAAGCAAACAATATGACCCCCATCGTCGCAAGCAGATAATTCCTCAAATGCATAAGCCATATAGCAACACTCGCAATCATACATCGCCTCATGTTCCTCTGCCTCGCGATTATTCAACTCCAAAGCCAGCGCATGATCGCTTTCCTCTCGTTCCGACACAACTTGCTCTTGTAATGGCACAATAAGTGACTCAAACAATTCCCTGTCCAACTCCGCCGATCCAGTGGCCTTAAGCGTAGGCACTACCAAGCCCCGTCCAGTGGACTGCCAAATAACCAACGGATGATGTTTCGCTTCCGTCGACGAAATCGCTTTCCTGCGTAGGAACAGCGACGAAATCGAAAATCGCCATGACTTTGATGACAAACCAACAAGCGTCGGTCGAGCAAGTGTATACGAATGATTGTGTTCCGCCAGCACCGCATTAATCGTCGAGCGCGACAAGCCCTTAAACTCATGATACGTAAGTGCCCTCACAGCTTTCTTGTACGTCTCGCTTCTGAATTTCTCCTCCACCGGCACCACACCCTGCACATCCTGTTCCTGTCCCCGTCTCTGCTGACTCACATTTGCACCGCCATCCGCAGCTTTATCACCGTCTGTATCCTTCTCCTGCTCCTTCCCCTTATCCTTCGACGCGACCCGATACCGTCCTCGCACGTACTTCATCTTATGCTTAAGCAAATGTTCCGTCACAACCGCCAGCCTGGACTCCTTGTCGAAG
Source organism: Clarireedia aff. paspali H2 (assembly GCA_026770245.1). Taxonomy (NCBI): domain Eukaryota; kingdom Fungi; phylum Ascomycota; class Leotiomycetes; order Helotiales; family Rutstroemiaceae; genus Clarireedia; species Clarireedia aff. paspali H2. Next base: position 49,163 of record JAJCXA010000108.1, read on the forward strand.
CTCGCGAGCATTTCGCGAAACACCTCGACCTGCACATCGGGAAAGATAGCCGCAAGCACCGCAAGGCTGGTGTTCAACTCGCGCAGGTCAGGCACTTCGGCTTCGATCGGCTGGAGGTGTTCACGCACTAGGATAAACGGGCTCTCTGATGAAGGATCTAGTGCTGATAAGGACGCTGCGGCGGGCGATATGTTTCGGGTTTTATCGGAGGAGGAAGACGGTGGGAGAGGATGAGATGTGTCGGGAGTGAGAGGTCGTCGAGATGTGGATTGGTTTGTAGATTTGAGAATTCCTGAGAGTACCATCATCGCGGAGGTTACTTGTGGTGAGTTCTCACATTGTTTCCCAATGCGTCGAACTTGGGAGAAAGGTATGTATACACTGCGTATGTCAGATGTGCTGTGTTCCTGTAATATGTGAATTTAAAGAATACAGTAATTGAATTTATCGATGAGGATCCTAGTAATGACCCCAACCCATGCATGCTCATGATACGGAATGTCGACCCATAAAGTCCGCTTGAAGTTCGGCAGTCAAAGAAAGCTTAAATTTTGGGAGGGACGAGAGCTTCCTCAACCATGATCGTTGAAACTTTGCACTTTCACATTTAGAAGAGGATCGTAAGGTTTACTGTCCGCTCAAAGGGCTCTTGCATGTAATCTCCAGCTCCGAAGCGTCCTCTACGTATTAGGTCACATTACTCTACCAAAGTCTCGAATAAAGGCTTCCAATTTTCTGGCATATCATAACCTATACGCCTCTTTTGACGATGTATAGCACAATTTTCTCCTCCATTCTGGCCCGGAGATGTCATACGATTCAACCCAAACGCCATCTTCAATAGTCACAGCCCCCATTCAATCATACAGACAAACAGCCTCCATTCTTCCCTCTCAGACTGCCGGTCCAGAATCCCTCCTCCATCCTTTAGCCTTCATATTATCCTCAATCGCCTTCCAAATCTGCTCCACAACTTCTCTATCCCTCCACCTGCTCGCTGGCCCCGCCTGAGGAGTCCATTTCTCTACCTGTGTACTTAGCACTCCCCTTCCCCAGCTCTTTACCGTCTCCGGTAATCGTTCCCCTCTCCATCCTACATACAATCCTAGTGTGTTTCTAAACAGGTCGGTAGGATTCTGCCACTTGTAACTCTTGAACTGCCATACCTGTCCAGTCGTGAACACACCTACGACTCGGGACCAATATTCTGGTTTAAACTGTTCCGGCGTCTCGACAATGATAAATCGTAGGGGTCTTGTGGGATCTATCGATGGTAGGAATCGCGAAATGTGAAGAATAGACGCCGTGGCATCGGAGGTAGAGTTTGCAGAATCCGCAGGCATGAACGTGCCGCCTTCGAGGAAAGACTTGATATTTGACATCCGCAGAAGCGAAGATGGGGATGAGGAAAGTAGAATGATAGGATCGGGGCGACGAGCTGGCGCTTTCGGGTTGTGTACCAATGCTGGGTTGTTGGCCAGATTTTGTGCCGCCGGATGAGACGATTTGCGAGAGAGGAATGGTGTCGCCAGTTTTCGTACATGAGAAAAGTCCTATGGCACACAGAGTTAGTTTAAAATCTCATCGCGAGACTTGAGCATCACAAACCGTCGGCTTGATTCCCCTCAACACGCTATTCCTATCTCCCATCCTCCTCTCTCCATTATAGATCTCTACCAACCTAGGATCGATATTCTTTCCCTGTCTCCCCAGTCCACTCGTAACCGGCGCAATGCCCCCAGCTGCTCCCGAAGCAACTTGCGCCGAAGCCGCCGCACTGGAGGTATCCGATGCCAAAGGCTTAATATACTGCGACTCATCTGACGCGCCCTCCAACCACGTAATCAAATCCAGACGTTCAACAAACGACAGATTCTGAATCTCTCCCCCAGCTCCACCCTCTGCAGCTAATTCCGAGCTCAGTTGCGTAGATGAGGCATTGTATTCTGGGATCGCCAGTTCGCGTTGTTGCCAAGCAAAGTAAATACTGCGAAGATTGACAGGCTTATCCGAGGAGATGAAGCGCGTAGGCGTAGTGAGGGGAATCGAGACTTGGATGGGCGAGGTGAAGTGTAGGTACTTTGCTGTTGCGAGACTCACGTTCGCAGTAGATGCGGTCGAGGCATCTTCGCTGGTGGTCGGTATGCAGGGACTCTCTGAGGCTATCGATTGGCGCAGCAGCAGTAGGGGGTCTTGTTCGGAAGCTGACATTGTTATGCGTCCGAATTGATGCTGCGGAACTGGGATGAACGCGCAGGTTTCGAAGTTGGGGTATATGGCTAATGCGAGCTTCGTGGAAAGGTGAGCTCCTGTCGCGATGAAAGAAATTACGGTGGTCGAGATTGAAGCCACGAACGCCGAATTCTCGCCTATCACCCTCACCTCCTGACGCGCCAAATCTACAATGGGGATTTACCTATAATCAATTCAAGTTGTCGTGATGTAGATTAAAAGATAAAGCATCATATTCGTCCGTACGACTGTTTGTAATTTGTATCCAAGACTACAGAAAAGTTATACAGTTGCAATATGCATAATACAGAACGGCCGAATGTCACATCCCCAATTTTGCAGACAACCCGTAGACCTCTAGGAAGTACAGCAGAACCACTCCTCGAGTAACTCGACATTATTCAGACGTGACTCTAATCTCAATTCCCGAGATCGGGCTAGGACTCCTTCTACGTCCATGCAATGGACAAATTCCACTCCCAATACTGGGATGCTTCGGGTTTGTCGGACACAACAGACTATTTGGCAAATGATCAGGAATGCTAAGTGTAAAGCGAAGACGATCATTAGGTGCAGAGATAGAGGATGGAGCTGTAGAATTCGATTTCGATCTCGTCTTTTCGTGGTCTAGTGATTGGCGCGGGGTAGGCTCACGAGAAATTAATCTGCTACGGCCGCCTGGAGAGTGACTGCGAGTTCTGACTACAGCAGGTCGCAGATCGGTTCCTTGCCTAGAAAGAGCGATTGAGGAAGTCAGGCTGCATTTTAATTGTGGCGGGTCATCTGGGGAAGGTTCTCCAGGTGGGGTGCTGATACGTCTTGCTTCCTGTGAGGTGTCAGTTTTTGTGACCATTTCGGGTTCTTATGGTTGTGAATTTGTGTCAGGACAGTAGATTCAGCCTTTGTTCTCTCGAGCAAGCTTATTGCTTGGAAACTGTGATAGAGTTATACTCACAGATGGCAGAAACGAGGGTGCTTCAGATTCTGAAATTTCAACTGAGACTATCAGCGTAAATCTCTGGCATGGAGGCAAATGATCGAGAACTTACCCCTCACATATGATTTACCCTTTGTACCAACGTATTGTGCTTCGGACCGTGGAGTGGGCATGGGTGTCTTCCCCATTAGAATATTATGCACAGAGCTCGACGCCGATAACATTGAATTATCGGACTGCCTTCGATTATGCCATGGAGCAAGGCCAAATTTTCGCCGTTTGGAATCTGTCGAATTGAAAGATTTTGACGTCAAACATGGAGGGCCTCCTGAGCTTTCTGAGAGCTGGTTCTGTTCGAAGAAAGATGCTGCGCCTTCAAGCAATATGGTGGTAGAGGAAGGAACCCGAGATGTTTTTGGGGATATCTCCTCGTTACGCTACATAAGGATAAGCGCTCTCCAATAATTCTCATAAGCTTGACATAGTACATACCGATCGGTTACTCATTCTGACGAAAGGTGCAGCAATACTACGCTTTGTCTTACAGTAAAGGCCTTCAGGTTGGCCGCTTGGAGATATGTATCGAGGATATAATGGTGATATGCTTTGCAGACCTTTGAAGAACCTTTCACTCTTGCTCAATGAGATTGCAGATCCGCTGTTGGATTCTCGACCAGATTTCCGAGAACTCTTCTTAGAAAAAGAGCTATCAGGTGGTCTTCGAGAAGATTTTGGTGACCAAGAGTCCTCAGATCCTGTATTACTTCGCTGATTAGACTTAAACCAAGTGATGATCCTAGTGCTTTTGCGCCGTTTTGGTATGGCTCGAGGATCATGGAATGCCGTCCTTTCCCTCTCTGCCCAATATCCTTCGGGGAACCATACCCATTCATGACCTTCGCGAGCTGGCCGAGGAGGATCGACGGGATGATTTACGGTGAATGGCTTGATTTCCTCCGTCGGTGTACACCAACCAGACATGGAATCATCAGTTCGAGGCCGGGGTGGAGGTGATGGTAACGAGCCAGTCGCAGGTTTAGCATCATACATCCTTGTCACATTCCAATCATCAACATTAGGAGTCCTTGGCTTCGAATCCGGGCTTTGCTGGTCTTCTGTCGTGGTCGTAGATTTCTTACGTTTCGAACCTCCTCCGAAGAAGGGGGATTTTGCTGAAGACTCATCACTGGCGCCTTTCTTTGCCCGTTTGATAGAAAAGTAGGATCCGATCGGGGTGCTGAATTCGGGACTTGTGTTAGGAGTTCGGAGACCGTCAAGGTTTCTTTCGGACTTCTGATAACTAAGACGTCTCATAACGTCTTCGTTTTGATTCTCAATCTGCCGGTAGACTAACATGCGGAATCCATAGGGGGAAAGTTAGATATTCCAAGGAGATAATAATAGTTTCTATAGCAAAGAAGGACGTAGGAAAGGCGTACAATTTGTTGTTAGAAAAACAAAGGGTAGAAGATTTCCATTGCTAAGAACTGTGTGGGACATTCCTTCCTAGTCCATATCCTGATGAACTACTGATCGACTGTAAAATCGTGTTCGGGAAGTGCAGTTCAGATACAAACTTTGTAACTGCTGCTGAACGGCTTCTCGGTCACTCTTCTCACTTCTCAGGAAGGGGCGATATCAGACCCGTGTTGCGCACTTGACGCTCGATCCTATATTGAGAAATCCCATAAAGATGCTAGTAGAACATAATTCGCAAGCCGTGGAAGGATTATTTACCGACTCTACTCATCACATGTTCAGCCGATACATAAAGATCAGATCCCCAAATACAAATGTTGTCCATATTAAGGATTGGGCGGTGATACTTTGCAAGCGCTACTTCCCCACAATGCATTCATTATACACAACCTATACAAGGAGTAATACATACCAGTCCTCTCCCCAGGCCACTTGTCCTCTCACCCACTCATCGCCTTCTCTGCTTTGACCTTCTCCTCCATCTTTCTCCTAGCAGCTAAAATCATCTCTTCTCTTCTCTTCTGCAACAATGCCTGTCTCTCCCCTTTGTTCGCGCTCCACGCTTGCCCTCCCTGCTTCTTTTTCGTCTCTGATTCTACTGCTGTTGCCTGAGCCTGTGCCTGCGCTTGAGCTTCGGCTTCTTGTGCTGCGAGCTTGGCTTTCAAGTTGTATCGTGTTATTAAATCTGGTTGAGTGGGTTTGGCTGCTGGAGTAGGCGTTGAGGATGTGGGGGTTTGAGCTGGTGGTGGGGGTTGGAAGGACTGCGGAGGCTAGTTCAGAGATAAGTGTTAGAGGTGCTCCCAAATTGTTTGAACGTTCGAAGATAGCAGAGAAGGATCTGAAGGTACGAGTGAATTCATAGAAGACAGCTTACATTCTCTAATCCCCTTCCACTCAGTATCCTCTCCGTGGTAGCTACCACGTTCCCTCCATTCCGCTGCAAATCCCACATGATACTCCTCCTCGACACCTGCGGAAACATCTGTTGTATACGCTCCACATCTGCTTCGCGGGCCCGTAGGTTATTTGCGCTTGTGTTGCGGTTCGAGCCAGATACAGTGTCCGATCCCGAGAAGAAAAGATACCGTATGGCGAAGACTCCAACGAGGATTACGATAATGAGTTGCGGTAGATTAACAGTCTGATCTGACATGGTGGATAGCTTGAGGTTTGGATGATCAAAATGAAAGCGAAGGTGTAAGAAATTATGTCGTTGTTACTCTATCGAGCTAGTTAGAGATTGGAAACGAAAGTGATATTCGGTTGACCCCAATATTTCGTCGAATGCAATGGAATGCGATAGGGCGACTTCCGGCGATGGAGATCTAAGGAGTACCAGAAGATGGAAACAAACCCGACAAAATATGCAAGGCTACAAAATAGAGAGCATTGAAATACCTACAGTATTTGAATTGCTAGCATGCGGACTTGACTTCTAAATCCAGAGAGAAAGCAAGTGTGGCTGAAGAAGGTCGTCGGAGCTATCCTAACCCGGACGCCGTATTTTGAAGGTTGCATACGCATAAGAATGAGAAACGGCATGAAGCTTTTCAAGTAGCAGCATATTTATTACACTGATTTTCACCTAACAGTTTTTGAATATAATAGTTATGGTGTTCACTCCGGTAAATCATCGATGAAATGCAGTCTCACAAGCAAGCATGTAAAGGGCACACTCAGCTTCACCATGCCATCATTTTTTGTCTCCATACATAGGGCTGTTGTAGACTTTACATTTTGGGATAGAAGTTGCAGCTGTAATGAAATACAAGACCAGGTATCACTTTTATCAAATCCGTCCATATCAACCCTTGGGCTGAACTCTCAAGTAGCATATCGTACAGTATTATAGACGCCTTGCTGTCATCATATTATCCGTGTTTAAAAATTGCATATCGCATGGGTATCATTACACATATCAGAACATTTTCCTATGCACCTAGAACCACTTTTACTCCTAAAGTTTGCTCCTGCCAAAGCATGCCCCAATCTCATCATCTCCGCACAAGCGAATGCCACTCATCCTTCTAGCTCGGCAGAATAATTCTGACGGTACGCAGGCGGTGGTGACTGCGTTCCTCTTCTCGTTTCCTGTCCTATAGAGCTATTGAGCCCATTGTCCATTTCTCTCCTATCCTGCATTGGTGTTGATTCTCGAAATGCGGACTGTGAAGAAGTACTTCGGTAATGCGATCCTTGAAATCCCGGATCGAGAGGCCGCATAGAATTTCGTACATTGGTTGCTGATAGGTTCTGCCATGATGCAATTCTGGCTCTGTTGCTATCATTCTGCGTGCTGTCGGTCGAGGATTGGAATGAGTTGCAACCTTGGGGACTCCCGTGAATGGAGTCGTGCCATGACTGCGCGCTATCTCTGCGAACATTGGAACTCGGAGCATAGAGAGATGGATCGTACACTGACTGGGTGGGCTTATCATCCCACTCTACTTCTTGTGGGCGAGAAGGTCCAGCTCTTAGGGCTGGATGCACCTGGGAAATTTGAAGTTGGGGATTTTGTAATGTCAGTGGTGGATAAATTTTGGGTTTTTGAGTGATTGCATTCTGCATGCTGAACGTTGCGTACTGTGGGGAGTTGAGCGCTGAATCTGGATATAAATTGTCATCATCATAGTCGCTGCTGGGAGAGTATGCGGTGGATGTCTGTAATGTTGACTGTGGTGTGGATATCCGTGGTGTGGACATCCGCAATGCAGAGAGCTGTGATGTGGTGGACTCGGGGGTGGAGAGGAGGTTCTCTTTCAATCGAGCATTGTTGAGACCAGCATCAGCCCTTTGAGCTTTGACGACTAAACGATCGACTAAAGCAGAATGCGACTTTTTGAGTGTCTTCTTGACAAAACTGGTCATCATGATATTGCACCTCATATCGACGTCTTCTCTAAGCCATAGCCCATGAAGAGGTACTCCAGCTCCAAGCTCGACGGGCGCAACAGGCTCACCCGGTAGTGAACCGCCGATGGTCCATTTTCCTCGGATATTCAAACCCATCGGAGCATAGCAGTGCGTTTGAAGACCGTTCTCGAGATCATGAAAACAACATGTGTAGGAGACTTTGCCGGATGCAAGCCCCCCCGGGAGATATTGCACACGATCAGTCAAGGAATACCATAAGCAGTGATATTCTTCTGCTGTCGCATGAGCTGGGGGCTTGATAGGATGACGTTCTTCGACTAAGGGATTCAAATCAATCATTTCGACGTGTGACCGCAAAGTCTCCATCACTGTCTCTCTCGTGATGCCTGCTGGAAGTGGAGTAACAGTCGTGAAGACGCTTCTCTTCGACATATTGAGTACTCGTTGTTTCAAAAGTCGTACAGTCTTAAAATTGAGTCGAGAAAAACGAAGACTGAAATGGAGAAAGAAGACAGCTCATGAACGAATACAATTCAGAAAAGTTGGGTAAATGAGATATGAGACGCACGAACGAATAGAAGAGAAAACACTCAAACATAAATGATCTCAATACCCAACCGAAATGCCACAATGACTGTACTACAGTACCATTCGATTCCTACCAATGTGAGAACCTTAAACCAAGTACAAGAATAGGGATTTCTTTGGTAAGCCGACAAATCATCAATTGGTTCAGCCCACTAAGTCGGATCGCGGATATGACAAAACCGTGGCTGGCGCTGGCGGTGCTTGCTGCGGCCAGCACACAGCTCTGTAAATAATTTTCGGCCGTGGTCTATTCCGAGGCTAATCACACCTCTGGCTGTAAGGCGCAGACTTATTATTTGAAGATGTTGCTATTGATGTATGGTTCGTGTTTACTTCCTGAATGCCCCAGGTGGTAAATGATCCTTCAATTGTTTCGGAAAGCTCTGGTGCATGTTATAATTTCTTGGACTCCACGACTTATTGGTTCCTTGAAAGTATCAAATATGTCTGAAGTTTCCCCGTGGCAATCGTCCTGTAACTTTAATCGCTCCCCCTTGCAGTAACAATGTCGCGGCCTGGCCTTACGACGCCAGAAGAAGTAACAACCCCGATCTGGGGTAATGCGATATACTTACTCGTTCTATTGAGTATATAACAACATTTTGCAAATACCTGTCGAGGGCTGGATACTAATATACAGGAGTATACATCCACGGATGTTGGCAAAATTATGAGCATGTGAGTACCCGACTATTCTTTGGTATCATCGGCTTGTTGTGTCGTTTCTGCGTTGGAAAGCCCGGCAATAGGGTGCTGTGCCGCAAGTACAGTAAATTGTATAGAAATCACACGAACATTCTGGACCCGGTGTTTGTTTAGTTCGAATTAATTTTTAAGGATCTTCCCAGTTCTTCATATAAATCATGCCACTCTTTTATGATGCAGAAGTTCATGAACGGTCCATCCCAAATTCAACGCTAAAAGCGACGATATGCAATCAGAAGTCCCCAATTCTTACACCATATGTATCGCGTGCTAATTACATTCAATCATATCCCCTTGGCGCAAAATCGCTTTACATAGCTGCGTAAGCAATGACAGCAGCGGCACCAACAACCCACTGTGCCTTAGCAGTAACCATGGGCATACCGGCAGTTAAAACAGTGGTGGATGAGGAGGCGGTGGCGGAGGCTTTTGACGCAGATGCACCAGAAGCGCCGGATGCTGCAGAAGCGCCAGATGCTGAGCCAGATGTACCAGTTGGCTTTGCGCCGGAGGATTTTGCGGTTGCAGTAGCAGTGTTGGCAGCACTGCCGATGGCACCAGCAGTGATGGTGACAGGAACAGGTGTGAATTCGGTGTAGATGTTATCGAAAGAAGTAGTTATGACAGAAGAGAAAGATGAGACACCGTAGTTCCCAGCATCAGTTGCGCTACAAAGACCAACGGAGCTGTCCGTGATCACACACCCAACAAGGAATGACCTAAAATAGTATTAGCCATTAGTTCGGTTGAAGTTTTTATGAAGTTGTTGACCTCAAAGTGTGTATACATACTCTTGAGCAGAAATAGAGGAAGCTGAGTAGGTTGACCAGGCGGTCTCGCTCTCATAGTCGGAGTAGGCATAGGCGTATTGGAGAGTTGAAGGACCTTGGGTGAAGGTGAAAGATGGAGGAAGACCGCAGTCATTATCAGAATCTTCGTAGAAGCCGGTGGTTGTTGCGGGTGCGGCGGTCCCACTGCAGGTGATGGAGTACGTTGTGGCAGTTTTGTCCTAGAAACGCTTCGTTAGGATCCCGGTAGACAGCTCAAGTCATTTGTGAAGCAACTTACAGATGCGATAACTGAACCAACGAGGTTTCCGGTGTCGTCGAACCCAAGGAGATTGAGGTTAACAACACTAACTTGAGCAGAAGCCATACCCATGAGGGTTAAAGCTGCGATGGTTGACTTGTACATCTTTGCGAAAGATTTGGGTGGTGGCTTGGTTGAAACGAATGTGATGGATTGAATAAAGAGAGTGAAAAAGTTACCGGTGGGTTAGGTAGCTTTCGGCCGTTGGCTTTCGAACGTTGAACGAAGGACGGTGAGTGGGATGGATTATCAAGAGTTCAAAAGTGAAGGGAATGCGACGATATTTAAAGGCCGAGGATGCACCGTTACCATCGTAGCCCTATTGTCCCAGTTGTCCCAGGTGTCCAGGTGTCCCAGGTGTCCCAGGTGTCCCAGGTGTCCCAGTCGTCCCAGTTGCTCAACCGCCCTTTCTCTGACCCTGTCAGTCATCCCCGAGATGAGCGCATTAGCATGGTGCTTAATGCGGGTAAATGAAATCTCACTAAACCATCGAATCACGGCAAGCGGCAGTGAATCGCGCTGACAGACTCTTGCCCAATGGAGCTGTCGCATATGGGTGGTAAGGTATTTTTAATTTCCGCCCAGGCAGAAGGCGGGCGCGGTGCAGGAACTGGCCATGGGGAAAGCAACTGCAACTTGAAGATTGGATGACTATGAGATGATGTTTTCTTGGCAGTCACGGCAGCGATGGCAGCGATGGCAGCGATGGCAGCGATGGCAGTGATGGCAACGCCCTCGGAAGCAGAATGCAATGAAATTCGAGAGCACCGAGGACGCTTTCCCAAACCACGAGAAAGGCAATCAGGAGGCAATTCGGGGAGCCGGTAAGTCGGTACGAAGCGCTTAGTACGAGTAGTACACATACACAGTGCTTAGTACACAGTGCTTAGTCCTGTACGTACAAGAATCCAACTCCAACCGAATGCGACACTTCCCAAACGGGCTAATGGCCTTCTCCCCTTTCCATCAACAGCTTGTCAGTAAGCGCAGACGATGGCCATGAGATTCCAGAGCCCGTCTACTCAGAGCATAAAGTGGGATGCGCTATCCCCGAATAGTTTAGGTTCCAGGCACCAGGGACCAATTTGACGCGCCAAGGCGGCGCGGAAAGTTGCAACACCACGTGACGTTGAGGTCATTATCACCTTTATGTCACGAAGGAAGTATTTACTTTCTATTTCTCAACTTCAAGACAACTTCGAATTCCTCCTTGACTTACAAAGTACTCTGTACAGTAACATCTATATCCGAAGTCGCCTTCTTCGTTCATTACTACTATACCCGTAGGGGGACACCATGCCTACTATACTACGAACGCAAGCAGAACAGCACGGTGAGGAGAAAATCTTTCCATTCAGAGTTGAGGCAATTCGGAACTTCGCCGACGTGCACGCTTGTTCAAACCCCTTCCTTTCACCCGGCTCAACATTACTGCGATAGCAGCGGCATCTTGCCTCTCGTTTATCATCGGAGAGCCGTCGTTAAAAAGTTGTGGACCAAATGTCTTACTCAGAGTGGTGGAAAAGCCGAACGCACATACCAACTCCAATAATCAACTTTAATTGTTGCGATCAACAACTCTAACTGTAGATCAACAACTTTATTTGTCACTTCTGGGGTCATGAGCGACGTGATTCACTTGCGGCAAACATTCTCGGTCTCTTAATTGAGACACCAGCGCGAGAATCTCGGTTATCGTGCCTTTGACCCGAATCCATCACGAGAAGGTACGAGATTGTTCGCTTTTACAGACACAGACTTGGGCCTTCGATCTCGCCGCATTCTCTTGCCGATAGTGGTGCCGTTTAGGACTTGCCAGTGCTCTGTGGGGAAAGTCCACCATCTGCAGTCGCCTGACACGAGATCTCTATTCGCTTATAAAATTGACCCTGCGGAGAACATGGCATCAGTCGATTCGAGTGGACAATAAGCTGTGTTGGAGTAGAAGAAGAACGCGATTAGAATTCCAAGGAGATTTGATCCGGCGAACAAGAAGGATGCTCGATTTCCAAGGACAGTGGACATTATTGGGTTGACGAGAGCTGTCCAGCCAACCCCAATGGCCCAGCTTGTGATACCGTGTCCATTTCCTTAGGCTCAAGAGAACACTTTTATGCGCATTCTAGAAGCTACTTGCAAATTCATTCAATAAAAGGTGTCTTTCATTTGTAACCGATTTGCAATTCGTACCCGGGCCCCAAGTTGCGGCATAGCAAAGATCGGAGAGAAAGTGCATAGGAACAGCCATCGGCGCGATTTCCTTTGCTTCTGGCGGCCTACGTCTGCCGATTACATATGGATATGCAGGGAGCAATAAAATTTACCAGGAATTGACCAAAGCTCTTCATGTGATACAGTTTCGACGTCTAAAGCGATCAACAATCTGAGCCGACACAAATGTGCCTATGAAGCTGATCGTGTTCAGGTCGCCTAGAAGACTGTTCTGAATTACAGAGTTATATCCTGCTTACCCAAGGAGCTAGAAGAGTCAACAACTTGGCAATATTTTCAAGGAGTTATGTTCCACTCACAATTGGTGAATAAGCAGTATCTTGACACCAACGAGTAACGATAGACGGTATAAGCATTGAAGAGTAAGAATATTCAGCAAAACAAGTGATTGTCTGCCTTTGCATATGCAATTCCGATATCGAGCCAATGCGCTAGTGAGTTATCCCAATAGTTGGCAATGAATATGTAGCCTAAGGATCCCACGAAGATTGGCGGTAGGGACTTCGGATCGTCTGCAAACGTACCTTGGCCATAAATTTCGAAGAGGACAGCTATAGGTAACTATGTGTGACCTGCGATGTCCAATTGCCCGTATGAGAGCTCTTCCACACTGCTGTGAATATCATTCATAGCGTTTGAGGACAGAAGCGTAAAGATTTGATTTATACTTCGATATGAGTACGGCTATATGGAGACGCAGCTTCGCAGTCGACGTATTCCTCGAGAGTGAGTCAATGGCGCCAATACTGTCCTGTTCTGGCTTCGCTTCTTCACCTTCCACTAAGTTGTGGGATTAGATATCACCATGTTGCGACTTCTTGTTATCCTCAAGTGATACATAACCAAGCAAATGGTGTCTGCACAAGCGTGTACTTCGGTCGTCTTGTTGTTTTCCACCAGAATCCTTGAGTCTGACAGCTGAGTGAATCTATGATCGAAATAGATTGGCAACGAGGCCACGAAGAGTTTGTGTCATGCTGTAATTTGCTAGCTGTGTGGAAATCTGCACGACAGAGAAGCAAAACACTGCTATTCCTGAGAGCGGCTGCATTGGCTGGTCAGCTATATGAAGTAGCACTGAGATCTACCAGTCTTCCATCAATTATAAGATAATTTCTAAATCTCTCTTGGTCAAGGTCAAGTGCTGTTGTTTCTCTGTCTCCCTTACCCGATAGATACCTTGGGTTTCAAAGAACATTTCCAAACTCTTGCCGGTGTCTCTATTATAGACGCGCCTCTTATTCTTAATCATGGTATTGATTTCCCTCTCAAGAGCACCCAGAACCAGAATAATAGTTCGATTTACATATAAAGTAGAGAGAAGTATCAGCTTTCGAAGTAGAGAATCACAAGTGATCCATTTCTCTATCGCTTACATGCGAGTGGCTGATTTGCAGCATTCCGGGAGAATAAACAACCCACATTAAGGAATGTGCCAAACATCTAATGTAGGATTTGCTAGAAAATTGCGGCAAATGATCTTAGCTGCCGACGTGAGAGTTGCGAGTTGGTGCTCGAACGAAGGGAGAATGAGGGAAATTACCTAGACAACGCTTAAGTAGGAGGCCCAGCCATTTTTTTCTTTTGCGCTCTCAGTTGCTCCTGATATTTCTCTTCAGTCGTTCTTTTATTCGATGTCTTGACTGAATTTATCTGTCTTCGGCTCGACTTTTCACAGTCCGTCTATTCAAACTTTACATTCGTTATACTGAACGCTCGTTATTCAGGCTAGGTACAGTACTTGCAGACGTATGCATTCGTTCTCCAACTGCAAGCAATAACCTTCTTCTACATACCCTATCATATCTGAACGACCGCACACATACTCACATACTCGCATCTCAACCCATCTCGACCTACCCCCAACTTCAACGACTAGCTCTCCAAGCTCTCAAAATGCGCAATTCACCCCATATCTTCCTCTACCTCTCCATCTCTCTTCTCCTCTCCGCAACTTCGGTCCTCGCAAATTCCCCCCATATCGTCTACACCACCGAAGTCGTCACTGCGCTCACTACCGTCTGTCCGTCGTCGACTGAGCTCGTTCACGGTGATCACACTTACACTATTACTGAATCTACGACTTTTACTATTACAGATTGGTTTGTGCTTTCGGTTTTACACACTGCCTTACTTTGCATGTTCTCTCTTTTCTCTCTCTCTCTCTCTGAGTAGAAGATCAGAAGAGAGCAGAACAGATATATACATATATAAATAGATATGCAAGCTAACAACCAATCCCACAGTCCCTGCACACGCACCTACCCAGCCATCTCCCCCGGCGCGCCAAAAACCATTCTCTACACTACATGTAGCAGCAGCTCGGGAAGCAACGGTCCCCAACCAACTGCTGGTGGTGGAGGGAATAACTCGCATTCGGAAGCTGGTAAGCAGTCGGATAATTCGGGCTCGAGCGATGCGGGGAAGAAAGCCGAGAGCGAGAATCAGAAGCAAAATGAGAATAGTGGAGAGCAGAATGAGAATACGGAGAGTGGAGAGAATGCGGAGAGTGGAGAGAATGCGGAGAGTGGAGAGAATAGCAATAGCGGGGAAGCGGGCGCGACGGAGAGTACGACGCCGGAGAGCTTTAGAGGTGCGGCGACGAGGGGGGTGGGGTTGGGGATGGCGGGGATGGTGGAGGTGTTGGTGGGTGTAGTGGGGGTTGTGGGGTGGTTTTTGTAGAGGGGGAGGGTTGGTGGTGAAGAGGTGTCGTTGATAGTGGGGAAGAGGATTAGGGTTCAAGGAGAATCGGATGAAGACTACGAGAGAGCGCATGGAGAATGGTGGATGTGGTGATGACGCGCGGAAAGCATAGTGAGTAATCCAGCCGAGGTGGGAGATTAAACCCATGTGCTGAGAGTGGCAGAGTGAGTCAATGCTATGTTCATTGGAATTGGTATCCATGTTAACGGTACTTTCTTTTTCATGTACTTATATTTCCTACGTTCTGCAGAGACACGATCAGATTGCGGCTTTTCATGAAATTCTAGCACGGAGATAGCGGAAGGAAGCTTTGTTTCAAAACACCGAGAGAGGACTGCTTTTCTAGAATACGGAGACGAGGCTGTTTGGTTAGTTGAGTTATGGTGAGATGATATATTGTTTGCTTTGAACAGCGATCAAAGAGTTGGTAGATCCAGATGATAGCAATTTCATTGTAGAGATACTAGATAGAGTTTCTTTTTAAGCAGCCGAATGATTATTATTCTTGTCTCACGCGATACTTTGCCGTATTCCTCGTCTTGTGGCTGGAGAATGGTACGCGCGAAGATATGTGATTGCATTCCGTACAGGAGGAGGAAACTAATAAATGCACCTGTACTGCCTAACTAATGCATTACGTTTGCGTTTGCTTCAAGTGGATATAACCCCGCGGCCTTTTCCCTATATATACTTCGTATATATACCGAGCAGGCAACAGCCAAACTCTCAACAGAGACATGCGGAGAAACATGATCCAAAGAGCAGACTACTTGCATATCATCTCCATCTTCGTATATAAGTTACTCATACAAACATATATCACTCACCAATCTAACCTGCACATCACAATCTACTGTACTACTTTCTTGAATATGCCTGCCTAGCTCACGGCCAAGATAGGCGTCCGTCAACCCCCCGTCACACGTCCAGACAAGGCAGCCGCAAGCCGAAGTTTGCCTACCGCCAATCTCCTGTAGACATGCATATGGTGGTCGCCACTGCACTGCCCTGCCCAAACTCTCTAATCCCGTATTGTGGCGGCCAAGTGCCGACTCGTCGTCCCCACTCCCCCTTCCCTGAATAGAGTGCCATCTCCGAAGGCGGTAGTAAAATACAGATAATTTATCCCATGGTAACCTACACCGACTTACACGAATCTAATATTCAGACAGCCCCTATAGCTTATTCCAGATGGATGAGATTGACGAGGGCGCGATCGAGCAGGAGGAGAATATTGCCACGGAGAGATCGAACTTGGGGGGGGGGGAGGGGACCGCTGAACGACCGACAGCGAGAGAGATTTCACAGCCCCAACGCCGACGCAGAGTCGTACGCACGCAGCATGCAGAACTTTCCGCCTGATGCGAAGACAGCGAGGACGGTGAAGCAAACTTTTTCCTGTCCTGCGCCCCTGCGGCTGACGAATGCAGATGAGTAACTTTTCGTCGGATATAATAGTATCGGCGATAGAAAGCTGATCCGAGACCAGTACGGTACCGATGTCACACTCACCGAAACGAAAAGAAACGAAACAAAAAGAAAATAAGGTAGGCATATCGGCTATGTATGCATGCACGTCTGCATGTACACATGCAAATGTATAAAAGCTGATGTATGGAGCTGGTCAGCTTATCATGAGACTTGGCCGATATACTGTGTGCGTATGTGCGTATGTGTGTGTGTGTTGTGTGTATATATAGTAATCCTCACCTCACTCACCCCAGCCGATGGATGACATTCTAAACGAGGACGCGCGGGACGGGAGTTCGGATGCTAGGAAACCTGTCTTGACTTTTTGATGGGGCTGACATGAGATGTTGAATTGAGTATGAGGATGAGTTGAGTTGATTTAGAGTTTGTTGTGTGCGGTTTTTTTTCTCCGAGCTTACTGTACTTCGCTTTGCATACATACATACATACATACATACATACATACATACATACATACATACATGCATACATACATACATACTTACAAGGTAAGTCTTCTGTGCGCGTGCGCTCGCGCTGACGGAAGAATGCGAGGGGGGGGGGGGCTGGATCGATCGGATTCAACGGAATGGTAGGAATGGATACGATCGCAATGTAGTATCCGGAGCGCGGATGGCGGTGGATGGAAATGGGAGATGAGATGTGGAAGGAGGAGGAGGCAATTCTGACTGTTCGTCAGGACAAGCAGGATCCGACGGGTCGATGAGGTGAGATGAGATGTAATTCTCACCCCTCATTTTGTATTTATGCAGGACTTCACGAGATGGCTTGCCTCGTTTGGCATCTTGCAAGCCATGTGACATGTCTATTGTTTTTGGTATATCCGCTTTATTGCCAGATGTGTACATGTACACATGTAATGGGTTAGACCTGATCGACACACAATAGACATAAAATGATAGATACTATTCCTATAAATTAACATGCTTGTATCTACCACCTATCCAACCAACAATTCATATCGTCCTGGGTGCATGTCCGCAAATCGTACAACGCACTCACTCACTTACCCAAGAGTACCTATCTTCTCCCTCTCGCCCTCCCTGCCTCACACTCCGCAACCCCTTTGCCTCTCGCTTCCAAAGCACGTTGTTTGCTCACTCGATTCATGAACTTACTTACTGCAGCTTGGTAGCCTAGCCTAGCACGCAAAGCGGCTCGCTGCATGAAGTGCCGAGGAACAGAGCATCGACCTCGCTCACTCACAGCCCGAAAGCCACGAGGTGTGGTATGTGCACTGCAGCGAGCTACTGTAGCTACTTGCGTTGCCCCGCCGCCGCCGCGTCTGTGGTTCCATTCCGGCTGCTTGGGAAAGGAAAGGCGTGGCGTGGTAGAGCGGTGTACGAAAACATTTGAGTAATGGAATCGGTTTTTTGCGCTGTATTGCATGAAGGTGCTTTGTCATAGTGGTAAAAAAAAGGTGCAGTAATAGGATAGGCGATATTCAGATAAAATGTCCTTTTTGGAAATAAGAAAAAAAGGGGGGGAAAGGGAAAAGAAAAGCAAAAGAAAAGAAAAGCAGGAGAGAAAGGCGAATCGAAACAATGCAACGTAACGGCGGCTAGGAATGATATTGGTAGATACGATACGAAGTGAATTCTCACATGATTTGCATGTTCATGATACATACAGCACGTCGTACAAACTATACAACCTCCTGTCACTCACTCACTCAGAGCGTTTTATCTATGCTGTCTAGTTCACCTCCGCGAGTAGGAAGTAGTCTGATACAAACTTCAACAGTATCAGAATTTACGAGTGATGTCAACGCAACACAACGCCAGCCAGGTCAGACTAGCTAGCATACGCCAAAAGGAATAATAATGATGAGTAATCGGCCAACCCAAGAGCCATCACAACATCCGAGCTTCCTTTCCCTTTTTCCTCACTAACGATATTGGTAAACCAATGTTTGACGCGCTTCACGGTGAGGCCCGAATAAAATGAAATATTAAAACGGTTCCTTCGAAATCTCGAATGGAATCCCGGAATCCCGGAACCCCGAAAGCATGAACCTCGGGATCCTCTCGCAGCCCATAGTCCGTTTGTTTGGCGGCGCCAATACCGGCGCCAATAATGCTAGTCACTCTACTTGGAGTAGTCGCTGCTGATTTGACATGTTTTTGACATTGGCTGGTTACCCACTTGGATTAGTGGGATTGAATTGATGGGACAGGATGAAGGATCCAAAGTAGATAGGGAGAATGAATTCCAGAAGATCGTTGTTCTAGTACGCGCGCATCAGGGCATGCCATGCCATGTCTGGAAAGGGATACTTCGTACAGTTCAAGGCATCAGAATAAGACACGTAGGTTCCGTGGCTCAAACTAAGTATCCATACGGACGTCCCATCCAAGTAGTCAGGGGATAGAAAGATGAAGCGAAGCGACGATGGGGTTACGATGCCAACCAACCAAACCATCTTGCGGTTAGGGATCAGGGAGGCGATCAGGGAGGCGATCAGGGAGGCGATCAGGGAAGCGATCGGAGAAAGTCTTCTAGAAGTCTTCTAGAAGGATGGGGTTAATTTAAAAAGATCCTTCCCTTCGTTCCATCATGATGAGACTGGGGTGGTGATTGGTAAAGCGATGCGAGTTTTTATGGACATACCGTGTGTCGGAGATTATTTCAGACATTTCTATCTCAGGATCGTATACCTGGAACTGGGAACTAGACGGGGCTTACCTTACCAGAACCAAGCAAGCAGGGGAGGGAAACCGTGGGCGATGATGGGCGATGGGATGATGGGGTGATAATGACGATGATGATGATGATGATGATGGGGATGATGGTAATGATGATGTGCTTGTTGTCTCATTTTGTCTCGCCTTGGATGCTTCGTATGCTATTTTTTATTATGGTTCATTGACAAGGTAATTTGGGTTGGTGTGAGGAAGCTTGAGATTATTTTAAGTAAGAAATTGACTTTACCAACCCTCGGAAAACGAGAATATATGGAGCCCAAGGTTTTACCAGAGAAGAAAGCTGGGGAATGGGTTCGATGACATGATATGATAAGTGACTTGTTCGGAGGATGATGTAAGGTGATTGATGTCTCATATGAAAGCATGATCATCACGAGGACAAAGGGTTCGAAAGGGGGAGGGGACGGGGCCCACCCATCTGTGCTGATCTATTAGGTGGTGCAATCTCCGACTTTTGATACTTTCTTCACTTGAGCTACGAGTGAGGACACATCGGGTAAAAATCTCCTTTGGGGTGGCCCTGGAGTTGCCCCTCCAAAGATTCGAGGTTACCGAGTAGGTCGTTGTGAAACCTGCCGAGGCATCGTGGCTGCTTGTGCCGAAGCGTGGCCGAAGCGAATTCGAGTTGGAAATAGTAACACTGCAGCCAGGCATCGATATATCGGTATCTTCGGCGCTGGCTTGGGTCCCCAGGCAGGAAAGTAAGCAAGCGGAGAGCTATTCGACGGGCCAAGCAGTCAAGTAGCAAATTGCCCTCGTCGTGCATTATCAAATTGTGGTTACGTGATATGAATTGGATTCTGACAAGCAATATGCAAAGAAGTGCAGTCATTATGTAGATATATGTAGACGCAGTGTAGCTGCGACACGCAAAGTGAAATGGCACGTGGTGTGAAAAATCCACGTTTTTCATGCACAGGATACAAGCATGAGTCACGTTAGATAATGCACGCGATGTGCAATGTGCCATGTGCCATGTGCCATGTGCAATGTGCAATGTGCAATATGTGATGTTTGTTCACAAGACGGCACTGGCTGTATTCCGCACGGCAGACGGATCGCATACGACTCTACAACCTTACAACCCGGACTATTGCCAAAGTACCGACATATAAAATTGTTGGGGGAGGGCCTCTGCCGCTTCGGGAGTGAGGGCGAGGGTCCGCAATAGGAAGTACAGAGGCGCATTCCTCTCCATTGCCAGCATCTTTACACGGTCTGGAAGCGTGGTTGTTGGTGTACACGCCCAACTGGTAAACTCCGCGTGCATCGTTTCTAGCGCTGACTTCTGCGCTTCTGCGTTTTGTGTTTGTGGGGACATGAACGCTGCCGAAATGTTTCACTACGTTTGCGTTCACTTGACGGGACGGACACTTGGATAATGGCGGACGCATTGGGACTAGTTCGCGTATTGCATGGCTCACCAATATCCGGGTTGGTGACTACTGTAACAAGTAACCACTTTACGATAGCGCCTATTTGATTGGTTCAACGGATCTGGTGGTGCCTCCATGATAAAGGAGATAGGAAATAAGAACTTGTCGATCAGGATACGCAAGGCTGAGACACGGCCTCGTGCAGTGACCGGATGTGTGCACCCATCCAATATACTTTCTGTATGATTGCAAAGTTTGTGTGCTTTTGCATTTCTTGGAATATTGGTCCGTTGAAATCAGGTTCCTGGTTCTTCAGCTGGGTCTCGGTTTCACTACGACTGTAGGGTAAAACGGTGGTGATGGGTGGTGATGGGTGGTGATGGGTGGTAATGGGTAGTAATGGGTAGCAATGGGTGGTAATGGGTAGCAATGGGTGGTAATGGGTAGCAATTGGTAATGGGTGGTAGGAAAGGCATCTGCTCTACCGAGAAGCCGAGAGAGCCA
Source organism: Clarireedia aff. paspali H2 (assembly GCA_026770245.1). Taxonomy (NCBI): domain Eukaryota; kingdom Fungi; phylum Ascomycota; class Leotiomycetes; order Helotiales; family Rutstroemiaceae; genus Clarireedia; species Clarireedia aff. paspali H2. Next base: position 70,078 of record JAJCXA010000108.1, read on the forward strand.
CGAGTCTTTGGCTTCACTCTCCGACATCACCACCACGTTTCCTTTCCCCAACCAACCTGCTCAAGGTACAGGTCCGGCGCAGCAGTGTGTCTTCCACATGGCATTACAAATCGTCTACAAACCCTTGGTGGGAGCGTCCAATAGCAACTTGGCGCAGTCATTCGCGACGTTGAAACTCTGTCGATCAGTCATTTCTTTTCTTCTCAATTGAGGGATGAATGGGGTCACATCGAACCTCTTATTATCACGGCACACAAGACACCAAGCACAATGTGGCAAGAGATCTCACCCTGACGTTGCCCTCTACTTCGCATCGTCCACTTTTCTGATACTCCCAGGGCAAGACAAGGCATAAATGTGACAAAGAGAATCGTGACTACGTCCATGTCCATGTTTCTCGTGGAATTTTCGGCGCACTCGCTACATCCGCCGATATTATTGTTTTGTACCGACACTATTAGTCGACTAGCAGCTATACCCAATTAAAATGCGAGACGAGTGGGTCACGGGTTTACCTCGGAAGAACACATCCTCTGCTCTCTGGATCCTCTGCATCTGCCCTCCAGAATGTCCCCACTAATCACGACTCAGATTCACAGCACTAACTACTGCAGAGAAAAAAAGAAATGGCTTTCCCCCACTGATTATATCATGATTTCGCTCTGGATAAGACATCGGTCTGCACTAAACTCGGGAAGCTCCTGTCTTAATCCCTGAGAAAACGTGGGAGAGAAAAACGTGGGAGCCCACTTTTTGATGCCCGCTGAAGGCGTTTCTAGGACCTTTTTTCTGTAGGGAGGTCTCAGAAGAAAAAACATGTTTGCTATCAGTCCTTTCTCCTGCAGCATCTCCCATCTCTATTCGCTGCATTTGTCGAACCCTTCCCTTTGCTGCCATATTTCTCGGTATGGATCCATCGAAATCCTTATTGCCAATGGCCCAACCGACAATCCCTTTCATCCTCTCCACTCGCTGCAAAGTGGATTGGACGAAGCGCCAAATGACATTCATGTGCATCCAATGCATTTTGCTACCCCGGTACTCGTCGTGCGGCAAAAGTTGGAGAAGCTACCCTGAGAAATGGCTGGCTGCAGCACATGTTGGGTCTGTGCAACAATATCCTTACATCGATTTATTGGTGAGCACTCAAAATGGTGTACATTATCAAATACGAGATCTACAGAGTAGAGAGGGGTAAAAGGGCAGATGATTTCGTACAGAGCACATTAACCAGGGTGATGAATGCCGAATTCACATATCATTCTGCATGCCAACATCTTTTCTTGCGGTCCTTTGTATCCTGAGGAAAGATACCTCACATTCATCCATCCCAGTTGACTCCACAAACCTGCATTGCTATGCCGGTGCCGGTCCCCTGCCTCTAATCTTGTTCTTCAGCTTGGCGGTGATGTGATGGGGACTACATCCCTAGTATTCAATAATTGACCAAGTTGGCTTGTTGGCCAAGTCTATCAAACATGTGAGCCGTTGACCGAACAGCCAAAAAGCACGCACTGGCGCACTTGTTCAGGTTCTTGTGTCTGAACTGACCGCCAACCCACGTTTCCCCTCTCGAAATCAACAGCATCGAGCTCTATTGGATTAGCCATCGTCGTACTTTGCCGCTTCTCGATAAAGGTAGGGAGCGTATGTTCTTCACCGCTTTTCGAAACGTTGGTTGTCAAAGAACAAGGATCACCAGACAGCGGACTTCTCAGCCTTCGGGAACAGCGAGAAAGGGGAAGAGCAGCGTCAAACACAGCATTGGATACGGAGGGACAAGATATTCATGCCATGTCGAGCCTATGGGCTCTATCCGGCTTCTAGAACTTTTTCTTCTTCTTTCGAATTCCAATCGTCTTGGCCAAACAGCCAACCAGACATTGCGTTACTGATATCTGGACACGTTTGGGACTACAGGGTGATTCGATGTTTGGAATTTTATACTTATGCTTTACGGTAAAATGACGCAAGGATCACTGGATGAATCGAATTTAATTTTTTGAGCCTATTTTACAAATCGCTGCAGCACAGCACTGGTCTTGAAGGGCTGCAGGCCGATGACTGATATTGCATTACCGTCTCAACCATCATTGGCGAAACCATTTATGAAGTTACCCTTCCACGTTTCAATCTCGGGATTGAATTGATATTGGTGGCGGTCTGAGTAAATGATGAGCCATCCATCCTCTTGGCCCAACTTCCTTGTAGGTCGGAAAAAGCATGGCTTCCAAGACATCTGCAAAGCATCGCTTTCGTGGAGAGCGTACTGAGACACCATTTCACAACGGCTGACTGATTGGTGATCTTTGCGACATTTGACATCTGACAGCAATGCTATTCGGATTGCCTGCCATCTGGGTGGCCGCGTCGCACACGACAATGATAGCGAGGTTGTTATTCCTTGAAATTACAGTACATCACAGCCCAACCACATCCGCCACAGCAACAATTGATTGCTGTACGAGCCAATGGGCTGGACTATAAAATACGTCCGCCCTGAGCACTGCCGCATTTCCCTTTATTGCCGATGCTATAAATCGCATCATGGTTTCAGAAGTGACTACCGTGAGGTAAACGACTTGTTAAATGCGAGCGAAGTCGGGCGTGAGCGGAGGTTTCGACGCCTGGTACTTGCTCCTTTAAAAAAAATTCGCTTTCATCCGGACCATTCTTCATTGATAGGGGACTTTTGCAGTGTCCGGAGCAGGCTGAACCCGGCAATGTCAAAGGAGTGCATCCAAGTCATCATTTCATTATCTCCAAATCACACCTTCTAGCTAGGACTAGGAGATCTTCAGCGCTCACTCCAGATACCGACCCGATTCCATCCATACCCTATACATTTCTATGGAATCGTTTCGAATGCGAATCCTCGTCGCCGAATGGGGACTTTGCTTTACGTACGTAGGTACGTATCGTATCGCAGATGGAAAAGTTGTGGAAACAAAGACGAAGAAGAGTTTCATCAAGGATCAGGATCAGGATCGAAACAGCCTACCGGTGGGTAAAGAAGAATTCTAGAAGGAAAAGACGAGCAAAGAAATTGATACGAGGTGTCGCCACGATAGATCTGTCTCCATACTAGAAGCAAGATCTGTGGGCTTTTCGCATTGCCCGGTGTTATCTCTTCGTACTCGCACCAGAGGATTGAAAGTACGGTAAGAGTAAATGGTAGGTAATTTCCCACATTTCGAATTCATGCAATTGTACGAAGTAACCTCATCTGCGGTGTACACTGCAATGCCAGACCAGGTTGATGACATGCTTTTACCATGGACGAAGAATTTTTTTATACACTGCTAGCACGATTCATCACTTTCTGCTTCGACCACCAGGACGTGTTGCGAGAACAGCCGAAGCATTTCCAATGGGAAAGGTACGGTACGGTACGGTACGGTACGGTAGGGTACGGTTCAGCACTGCAAGCGTACGGTACAGCACAGGATTGGCAGATGTCAAGGGACTCTCCATGTCGGATTGATCCCTGCATGCCACGAGTAAAAAACGAGCAGATTCACTGCACCTTAACCTAATCTGTAATTAGCCTGCTTACCTTTCCACGAGTTCTGGCAGCCACCTCGCCCGCCATTCGAGAGTCGATTGGATTGAAGCATCCCGTGATTGGACGGGGCCGACGGACTTTGGAGATAGGAAAAACGTAAGAGCTGGAGAAGAAGAAAAACAGATTGCATTCTTGCTTGCTTGGTACATGTGCCTCGGAGACGATTAGAAATCAGGAAAGGCTTTTTCGGAGCCGATGCTGATCTTTTTCGAATTCAGCCTTTTCCTATATCATATAGACTTTCCCTCCCTTGACATCGGCTTCACATTACATAATCCGTATACGGAAATAGTGCTTTCGTAGCCACCGGTAATAATGATAAGAGGAGAAAGAAAGAAGAAAAAAGAATGATGGAGAGCTTAAGTGATTAGTTATTCATGCTACTGTGATGAAAAAAGAAGTCAAAGAGCCTTCCTTCGGGCTTGCAGCCAATGGCAGGGCGGGATTTCATGGTCGATGCTATTCTAAGATGCTCATTCAGATGAAATCGGACTAACCCATTCCGATCCACTTTTTTGCGGTGCTGCCCAAACAGGCTAAGAGCCAATGGGGGGAGGGTGCAGATTGGGTGGTTTTTTTTGGGCTCTTGGCGCGTACAGGGGGCAGTACCGTACTAAAGCGTGCTTGCTCTTACACTACCGAAACCGCAAGAACACGCCGGACGCACGCTATTAGTGGGTCGCATCTTTTCCCTCGTGCGCGAGCGTGAGTGCGAAAGAAAAAGGCGTGGAAAAAGGGTTCCCGCTTTACTGTAAAAAGGCTTCCCGCTTTTTCTTTCGCTGCTTGCGGTGCGGTGGCCTCGGCAAAACCGCAGGCGAGTGGTGGTGGGTGGGTGTTCTTTGTGTGTTCTTTCCGTCCGGCGCTTTTGGTTACTGCACTTTAGTATGTTATTCCAATTTTATTTCCGCTTTGGAATCTGACCTTGCGCTTGCCGCTTTGGGTAAGATGGGTGTCGCTCTGCCAGGGCTCACGCTCATGCTCGGGTTCATGCTCGCTCATGCTCATGCTCTGCTCATGCTCATGCTCACGCACTCGCGCTCGCACTTTCTCGCTGTGCCCCGTCGGCCGTCTGCTGCTGTCCAGTCTTCGTGCCTCCTCGCCATCCGTTGCCCTGGCGGGTTTGCGTACATCAGACGACTTTCACGCGCTGGAGGGTAGGGGACGGTAGGGTGCGGTACCCAAATGCTACTACTGCTTACTTGACCTGCTCTTGAGCCATTGTGATTGCGAGGCCTGCCTGGTTGCTTCGTGCTGTATAGAGTCTCTAATGCTGCCCCTCGCGCGTGGCAGTACCTCTCTCGCTCTCGTTCAGGCTCCTATGGAGGGAGGAGGAGGTACTGGACGAGGTACTGCTGTCTTGCTCACGCTCATGCTCACGCTCACGCTCATGCTCATGCTCATGCTCACCTACCCACTCCTCTCTTACGCACCCATCGCTCACTCTGACATGGGAATTGCTATTACTATGTACCAGTATTTTACCGCTAGCTACCTAATCTGAACCCCCCTCTAACTCGCCCTCGCCCTCGCCCTCGCCCTCCCACTCCCACTCCCCTTCCACTCCCTCCCACTCCCACCTAGCCACATGGTTTATGGTAAGAGCAGTGGGCACCGACAGTCATGCACTCAACCAATGATGCGCGGATGGGGATGGAAAAGGAAATACGTGAATTCCTTCCAATGACCCGGCTAACCCGATCAAATCATATTTAAAGCGCGCGCTAGCACTAAAGAGGCCAGTGAAATGTGGAAGGTGTGTTCAAGGTTTCCTCTGGCCAGTCACTTACTGTACATACTTTGTAGTGCCTTTTCCCTTGCCTTCCCTTCGCATCCCCATCCGCATCCGCATCCGCTCCCCAGTCAAACACTCATCATTATTATTATTAAACCCAAGTCAAACTTTCGCTGGTCTTTTTCGTCTTTTATTTTATTATTTGATTTTTCGCGATTCCCTTGTTCCCTTTCCTTTCCCATTCCCATTCCATTGCATTCCCTTTCCCTTTCCCTTTCCATTGCTTTCCCCCTTCCCCTTCGCCGTGAATGAATGAAGCCTTGACCTTTGCGCCTTGGAGTGCCGTTCAGTCAGTCCGGCCAGCCAGTCAGTCGTGCTGGAGCCTTTTCGCCGCTGCTGCGTGCAAGGTTCCTGGGCCTTGTTGAACCCTTCCCAAAGGCCCCATAACGCATATCGTCCGTCTTCCCTGCCTTGGGTTTTCCTGCCCTTTGCTGCCCTTTCTGCCCTTTCCTGCCCTCGCTCGACCTTGGCTTGCGGTTTGCGGTTCTACGGTAAATCCTGTGCAGACGATATTAAAATAAGACTTAAAACTTAGATGGCGCTCTCGTCTTCCATCGCACCCCACACGACCACGCACACCACGCAACCCACGCACACCACGCAAACCACGCCCACGCAAACCGCCAAACGCACACGCCCGGCCAGCAGCACCACACCTACCACCACACCCACACCCACACCCACCACACCCACCACGCCTGCCTCCACCGCAACCACTACTACTGATACCACTACTGCGAATAGAACGCCCTTCGAGAAATCTAAAACTGCTAAACCCACTTCACCCTCAGTAGTATCATCGTCAGAGCCAATTTCACATCCACGCTCCGGCTCAGGCTCAGACCCAGATCCAGATTCGGAATTCGATCCAAATTCCACCACAACCATTCCCACGGCCAAAACTAAAAAAATTGCAATATCCACTTCTGCTTGCCCTTCCACTTCCACTTCCATTTCAACCCTCACCACCTCCACCTCTTCGGATCCTTCCTCTCCTCCTCCTCCTACTATTACTCCTACTACACCCTTCTCGGCCTCACACCACCAACTTCTGTACTCATCTCCATCCTCCACTTCCTCACCACCACACCCTTCCACATCACCCGCAAAGCAGCCTGCCGCTTCCTCGCTCTCGCCATTAGACGAAGAAGTTCCTCCTCAGCGCACTGCCCATACCACCTCCTCCACCACCACCGCTACTCGTCCACTAACAATCAATTCCAAATCCTCGTTGCCTATCCGCGATTCGCCATCAAGGGAATTTTTAATTGACCGACCTTCTAATCATACCCCCCAAAATCCTCCCGCCAGCAGTACCTTGAAACAGCACCGTCAGTCAACTAGCTCGTTGAGACAAAACAGAAACGGCTTGTTCACCTTGGCTGCATTGGCTCGAGATAAAACTAGCAGTGCCATTGCGAGCTTGGCCGAACCTTCCTTGCGCTCACGTTCGTCGACAAATACCTTTTCGGATCCGACTGCAGGTCAAACCACTCGTTTGAAAAATACCAACAACAATAGGTCCAGGTCGGCTGAGTCGATTGCGAGCATTCGAGATCAACCAGACCCCTCCCTTTCCGCCAACGACGACGACTCGATCACGGCAACTTCGAACAGGAAATCGGATACGCCGTCTTCGAATTTCTTCAGTCGTCGGCAGTCGTTGTTAGTAGGCACGAATCCACCTTCACAGGCGTATTCGAATACTGCCGCCGATACCCCTCCATTACTCGCCCCAGCAACTCAATCAACAAATACCAGCAAGATGCACCAAACTTCGTCGCGCTTGTTGCGCATGACAAGTGATGATCGCCCATTTACAAGAGTACGTAGTTGGCCATGTCTAGATGCAGTTGGAGTGGTACAAGGTTTTATGCTAACTCGACAATCTAGGACTTTAAAGATTTATTCGCAACGCTGGTCGTCAGTCTGCCTCTGGCAGCACATCGCATACGACTAACAAGAGTTGACCATTCATTTCTTTCCGAGGAAGCGATCAACAACCTAGGTTCATTAAAATTCTCGCAGTCAAATCGCATGCCCGACCCCAAAGATCCTTCCCGTATTGTGACTACGACCACGACAACAACTTTCTCTATGGCTCGGGAGATGGCACGTTCGGTATGCCAGCGTTTCTTAGACGCACGCTTCATTGAGTCGGCAGACGGAAAGCAGGCAAAGGAGTTCACCATGAAGGGTTCTATATGGCAGTTGACGCCAAAGGGTATACACGTTTTGGACCGATTTTGTTCTAGAAACGGTATTCAACAAAGACATGTCACAGAATTAGTCACTTCTCCAAGAAACACCATGCAGCTCGTTATTTTAGAGAGAGAACCTGCCACGGACAAGTTATCTTCGGATCGAGGCACAATTGAAGTCATCTTCCGTAGATTTGTGGGTACAAACGGCCCAAACATCAAGACCAGCACAACGTCAGCTGATTCTGATTCCCTGAGCGACTATAAGGATGGTATCGCGGGTGTAAGAATGGCAGGAGAGCGTAAAGTTGGATCGCCACCAAGAACCGTTTACCAAACATTTACAGGAAAAGCAGCTTGTGATTGGCTGATGGATTGTTGTACGACGGTGGACCGACGTGAAACAACGGAGATTGCCTCGCTGTTCTTGGAATTCGAGCTAATCTGGTGCGTTCAGCCTGACAGACAGTATCAGCAGCAACTGCCTCCTTCAGACAAGGAAAAGGATTTCCGATTCCAGCCAACAAAGCACGCTTTCTATCAACTGACTCAAAAGGGCAAGGACGTTGTTAACATGACATCACGAGAACGCACATCGGAAAGTGAGGGGACTTCGTCAATTGCTGCCAGAGCAGGAGTATCCCGCGATTCGAACACTCAAAAATTGGACCGGATCCTCAATGACCCAGCGCTTCGCCTGCTTTTCCGCGAAAATCTACGGGACACGCACTGTGAAGAGAATTTGTCTTTTTACGTGGACGTTGAGGAATTCTTGAAGTCTTGCAGAGCGGCGGTGAGAAGTGCAACCGCGAACGGTAGCAAGACTCCAAATCTCGATTCGGTCAAGGAAACGATGGCTTCAGCATACGGCATTTACAATGCGTTCTTGGCTCCTGGATCTCCTTGTGAACTCAACATTGATCACTTGCTCAGAAATCAACTCGCTACAAGAATGACGAAAGCTGTTGGTCAAGATGCAGCCATGGTTGAGAGTTTGAAAGAGGTCACCAAATTATTCGAAGAGGCTCAGCTCTCGGTTTTCAAGTTGATGGCTAGTGTAAGTAAAAAGTCAAAATTTTTCTTTACCTTGTATATTTTTGCTGATAATGTGCAGGATTCCGTACCGAAATTCATGAAGAGCTCCAAATACGAACAGACTCTCAAGAACTACGATTTCGATTCGGTCTCTCCTAATGGACCAAGATTCAGCATGCCCGAAAGAAGCGCTAGCAAGTCGAACAGATAGCAATTAGAAAACCGTCAGAAAGTTCTTCAACATTCGAAACCGTTCGAGTTTTGGAGACGCCTTCACCAACCATGGGCCCCAGCAGTAAAATTACTTCGAGGAAACCCATCTCGACCTTGGCATAGTCTCCAGTGATTAGCTCGCGACCAACAGTTGCATAATTCTCTTTGCGGCCCTTTCTGGATTTGGGTTTGCGGCGTGGGAGCTACTGGATATGACTAAAGTCTGCCACCACTTGAGACTGGCGCTCGATTATTGACCAGCGGCCTTTTTTGCTTGTTTTCTCAAACATGCATAGAACAGAGCACTGTGTCTACTACATTTTTCTTTCGTCTTTTCCTTTGTTATAACTGCGAGCAGCTCGGCATTGCATAATCGACATGTACATAGCATTCCTGGCGTTGGGGGATGGGGGTGTTCATTAGAAGGGGAAAGAGACTAAAACGTCCTTTGCATATTCCAAACCTTTTTTTTTAATCCTTTTTTTGCTTGTTTGGTTACCTCCTCTTTCTTCTTTCCTACATCCTAGCTAAATCATTACACGACGAAATGATGGAAGGGGGAAAATAGAAGAGAAAGAAAAAGATTGGGGGATTAAAAAGCAAAAAGAATGAATGGAACGATCGAATGACCGCATGCCCTAGGATACACTACCTCTTTATTTTTCCTGTTCTTATTTTTTTTTTTTTGTTCACTCCTTTGTTTTTCTTCCAGTTGGTTATCACAAAAGAGAGAGCGCGAGCCTTTGGGTGGTAAAAAAGGGGGTGGTCGGGGGGAAAGATTGGACAGGGACGTCTTGATTTGTTTATCAGGCACATAACATACATGCATGGCATTGGTTATTTGATATTGGGCAAAGCGAGCGTTGTCGTGCAAGATATCCCGTGGATAATTGTTTATTCGTTGGCTCTTTTGTTTTAAACTACCTTTTTTTTTATAACCTTTCTTGTTGGTTATTGGAGGGAGAGGTGTGGCAAGCCATGAATTGAAGAGATGAGATAAGCTGGGCTGTATTATGCTATGCTGGTGAATAAAAATTAGGAGGGACTTATCACATGGGAGCTGGGATGATACGAAGAGAGAAGAAGATGGGGAGAACTTACATACACATGGTGCGTGGATTGTACTTAGATGGGGGTGGGTTGGAGATGAGAGATGGGGGAAGATGAAAGGAGTTGAGATAAGCAGCAGACACAACCACACACAAATGAAAGGGTTTTATCCCAAATTACCTATCTTAATACCTGATCTGTTTGTTTGCATGCTATTTATCGGCTTGGTTTTCATATGGATGATGTTTTGTCGTGAGATGGATGGATGGATGGATGGATGGAGTGTAGGTTTTGTACTAAGGTAGGTGGTGGGTGCGTAGAGCGAAAGAAGGATAGATGAGATGGGGATGGATGCTCGCTCTTCTTGAGTTTGATATTCTACATCAGATGGATCTAGCGGCTCAACATAATCATCATCATCTACCTCATATTCATCATACCATACCATACTATACCATATCTCATTTCTGCTGAACCTCGTTAAAATCCTTTTTACCGCAACCTTTTTTTTTTTTTTTTTTTTTCCCCCTTCTGTCTTCCCTCTATTCTCTTCCTCGCTTCCTTTCCTTCCCCCCACCTTCTTTCCTATCTTCCTCAACCTAACACCAACACCAACACTAACACTTCGCCACGACCTCGCTGATAAAACTCTCCATCAGCAGGTGCTCCAAGCCGCGGATCCCCGTCCCGATCAGCACGATCTTTCCGCCTTCGTCTCTCCATTCGGGGTCGGGTTGCGTTTTCTTTGCTCTTTTGGCTTGGGCTTCGGCTTCCGCTTCCGCAGGCGCATCGAGGATTTCGAAGATTTCGCGCACGCCTTGGATGATTTTTAGGGTTGGTGGGTGGGTGCTGATGGGGAGGCGGGCTTTGAGGCGGTGGATGAGGAGGGGTGAGGTTGGAGATGCGGATGCGGATGGAGTGGGGGTGCTGGTGCTGGTGCTGGTGATGGTGCTGGTTGTAGGAGGGGGAAAGGAGAGGAGGGATTGCGATTGCGATTGTGATTGGGGTTGGGGTTGCATTGAGGAGGGAATCTGAGAGTCCCAGAGGAGAGAGCGGAGCCAGGCGTCGAGGGGGGCGTGGAATGAAGGGGGGAGGGGAGGGACGCTGAGGGTTAGGGTGGAGATGGCCTGGGGGTGGTTAGTGGGTGATGTGTTTAGATTTGGGTTTCTGGCATTGGAGTTGAGGTGAAAGTGTTGGAGCGAGGTGAGGGTTGGATAAGGGGAGGGAGAGGAGATGAGAGGAGGAAGGAGAGGGGAAGGGAACAGGCTGCGAAGAAGAAAACAAAAATGAAGGATGTATGTAAACTTGAACGATGGAGAAAGGGGAGCCGAGAGCAGAAAGGGGAAACCAAAAGTAAGGTAAAGTGAAAAAGAAAAGAGGGAACGGAAATAAGGAAACGATGCAAAAGAAAACTCACAGGATCTAAATGGCTATGTCCTTTCGCCTGCACGTCTTCCACATCAACCCTATCATATGCATGCAGATCCAACACAAACCCCTCCAGTTCAGGCACCTTTCCCCGTTCCGTAACACACATCTTTGCTGACCCATTAATAGCTCTAATCCTCCGTTTCACGCGCTCCAACTCCTCCGCGCTCACCAAATCGCTTTTGTTAAGCACAAGCACATCCGCATGGCTAATTTGTAAATGCGCAGTGGTTAAGTGCGGAGTGCTATGCTCGTGGTCGTCGGGTACTTCGGTGGGGGCGGGTGCGTCGAGGGAGAGGAGAATGTGGTGGCAGTCGATCAGGGTGACGATTCCATCAAGGTAGATGGTGCTGCCGAGACCTTCGTCGACCCAGAAGAGCGGAGCGAGGTTGCCCGGGTCGGCGAGTCCGGTGGTTTCAAGGAGGATGTAGTCAAAGAAACCGCGTTTTTCCATTAGTTGTTCGATGGCGTTGACGCCGGAGTCTCTGAGGTAGGGGAAGAGGGGTTAGTGAGGTGAGGATGGAAGGGTAGAGGGGGAAAGGGGAGTAGGGGGAAGGGGAGTAGGGAGGGGGGCACTTAGAATGCAGAGATGAAATCGGACAGAATAGTCTGAAGTCTGAGAAAGAGGGGCAGTTACTTCACCGAACAGCATAAACATCCATTACCGACTTCGAGCCATTCTTCTACTTGCTCCCCGCCTTTACTGACGGTGAGGGACTTTTCAATATCGGCAGCTGCATTGACATTATCATCAGACTGGTCTCGGGAAATATAGATAGATCACTTGATCCGTAGATTCCTGACTCACAGTCACCGAACTCTACAGAGACCTATTAGCAAATTACTCATGTACGTACTAGCAATAGAACATGCCACATTACCATTCAGTATAACAGCTATTTTCTTCCCATGCTGCTCATTCAGAATGTAATTCATCAGTGTTGTCTTTCCGGCTCCAAGGTACCCTGTTTGGAAGGAAGATATAAATACATCATCTGACTTGATCCTTCAAGTTTTGTGGCATCTTCTTACCTGTGACGATTGTGATTGGTACCTTGGGCCGCTTTGGTTCTTCTACATCTTCGGCGGTTTCTTTCCCTTCAACATCCACCAGCATGGGAATATCATCATCTTCATCCATATTGAACCAATAACGAACTGATCGTGCGAGAAACCCTCTGTGGGCAGGGCCGTCCGTGTCTTCCTTTGAAAATCGTTGAAATCGAAAATCCCGTACCTACATGTGGGTGGTACAGATCCAAGCCCAGCCTTGTCCATCAACTGCCCTTGCACTTGCTCTACCGCATTTTAGCGCAAAGCCCCACCTTCTGCTATTATTGGCTAACGCGAAAGAGCTGGAGAAATCAGCGCGTACGGAGGGCAGAAAGCAGTGCCGCTGCAGGAATTGAATTTCTTAGGGATTCTTAGGTACCTGGTACCACCCCAGCACGATCAGCATCCTCAACAACCCAAACTGGGTTATGTGTCAAGCACTGCTGCAACAACCCGAATCCGCAAACCCGCAAAGCGCAAAAAAAACAGGATACGAAACCTGGCATATGTGAACGCGCGTAGGACCAGGGGATTTGTTTTTTATCACGCAAGAGAGAAAAAAGAGGCCATGATGTCCATGCCTCCAAGCTCTCCACGGCTCCCTAGCCCGCCGCCTCCAACGGAAATTCAAATTGGCCCCAAATCCCCTTCGTTAGGCAGCGCAGCTTCAAATCAGGATCAGATGGTTGAACAAGGTATTATAGAGAGCAATGCCGGGCGAAGGATACGTCCTGGGACAAAAGCTGCCGATATGGCAGCTGGACCCCCTCTTATACCATTGAGTGAGGTTCGTACACATCCTGACATCCATCCCTCCTGAGCTCCACCTCAGTCGCATACGTTTCCTCGTCATGCAGCTAACAACTCCTATAGCTCGACTCAGCATTCCAGCTTCAAGAACATCTCAAAGCGCTCCATTACCACCATACCAAGCCGCCCAATTCCGACCACACCGTCCCCATAAACCGCGAATCTGCCGCGGTAATAGCAACTCCTCCCTCTGGTCTTGACCAAGCTCTCTGGCTCTACGAGCTCTGCCGCTTCCTAATCAACAAGTGCAACGATCTCATCATCGGATTTTTCTTCGACGACCCTCCCTGTTCCGCGAGCACCTGTCCCGAAATGCGCGCCTCCGAATGGCAATTCCTATGCGCCGTGCACGAATCCCCTAAGAGTTGTTGCGCCATCGATTACTGCTGCCACACACTGGATTGGGCGACGAATATTGTCACGAGTCAGAAGATATTCCCTAGTCGGCTGAGTCTAGGCGCTGGTGATGCGATGGATGATAGAGGAGCTGGTGTCAAACATTTGATCAATATCTTCAGACGCCTGCATCGCATATTTGCGCACGCGTGGTTTCAGCACAGAGGGGTATTTTGGCAGGTGGAAGGGCAGACGGGGTTATATGTACTGTTTAAGACAGTATGTGATATGCATGAGCTCTTGTCACCTGAAAACTACAAGTTGCCTCCAGAGGCAGAGGGACTGGAGAGTGTAGTGGAGGAGAAGGCTCCGCTTGTAACGTCTATTATGAAAGGTGGGGAAGGAAAAGGGGGACTAGGAGCCACAGACGACTTCTTGGGTGTTGGAAGGACAAGTACAAGGAGACATATCAGACAGTCGCCTTCGGTAGGGTCGGCGATTACGACAGTTCAGGAGTCGGACGAAGAGGACCCAGATGTTACAGGAAGGTTACTTGATTTGGGCATTACAACGGGTGATGAGCGGGACGAGGATAATGAGACGGAAGCGGACGTGCCGGTAATTGTAGAATCGTTTGAGGAGGTGGATGAAAATCATGACATGGAGACGAATGGCGATGGAGAGCATGAATCGGAAATTCACGAGCTAGAGTTAGGATTGAATGAGTCGCACCATGACGGAGACACAGACACAGTTATTCAAATTGGTTCGAAAGCAGACTCAACAGGATCATGGGATCGAATATCTGGTGACTCGCTAGGCGGTAAACCCGAGACTGAGGAGGATGAAAAAGCAGATGACGACGACGACGATGATGATAAGCCAGAAATGATGATCAGATTTTCGAAAGAATCTGACTCCGCAGATACAAAAGACAAAGAGGATGGCGAGGAAGAAGAAGAAGACGGAAAGGAAAAGAATCCATCAAACGAGGAATCTTCAGAAGACCCATCTACATCCACAAACACAACAGATGATTTTGAAACCGAGCCTTCGACCTTCCTAAACCCGGAAACACCCCCAGAAGAACTCCCTGAGGAGCCTTTAAGTCATATCAAGGCAAACGAAGAGTCCCCGCTCAAGAACAAGAAAGAAGAGAAGGCCGCGTTGGATGATGATGACGATGACGCCGATGAAGATAATGATGAAGACGAAGGTGAGGACAATGAGGAAGAGGAAAGCGATGAGAAGCAAGAGAGGAAGAAGAAAGTTGAAAGGAAAGAAGATGAAACAAAATCTTAACATGAATTTCAACGAAACATTAATATTCTATTCCATTCTATCGCCATTTTCTCCTCTTTTTGTTTTCATACACTTCCTTCTTCACTTCTCTTCATGTCTTAACTTTTCCTCTCAACCTTGTTTGACTCTACCTCTTTCTCTCTCTCTCTCTCTCTCCATGTATCCTTCCTTCCTTTTTTCTTCAATCTCCCGCTCGGCTCATGTTTACTGGACGGTGGAGATAGGGATGGTGTAAGCGGAGAAAGGATATCATGTGGAAAAAAAATATTGGGATCAAAAACACCGCGAACGTTTCTACATTGTACTTTTAAGATACCCCTTAGATACAAAAAATTAATGGAAAAGGGAGAATTTATACTGTTGTACTGTGCTTGAGTAATTAATTTCATGGGGGTTTGAGTCATGGAAATGTAATGTAATGTGCTGAGTTGAGTAACACGAATAGAAGATAGATAGATGAGTTAGACTGTGTGTGATGAAACTAACTCTGGAGAATTCTATCCTATGCTTTCGCATAGATATGTTACAGCGCTAATGTTCCCAGTCTATTACAAGCAGGGACGGCTTATATCTGTCTATGCCTTCCACCGCTGCCAAGTCATCTCTTAAATTTCGAGAGAAAGCACACCCACACACACACGCACACAACAACACAAACAGCCTTCCCCAACTCCCTCATCTATACAATAACCCCTCCACCATCTCCGCAATTGCCAAACTGCTCGTCAACCCCGGACTCTCAATGCCCAAAAGATTAACCCAACCCTCATAGCCCAGCTCCCTCTGAATCACAAAATCCATAAACCCCTTGCCGCTCGCAACCGCCGAGTTCCGGCCCAGCTTCGGCCGAATCCCCGCATAATCCGGCTGGATGCCGTCCTCCTTGACGCCCGGAAGAAACTTCTTGATCTGCTCGATCGCCTGTCCCAAGCGCGCATTGCTCACGCTTAGATCGGACGGATCGTCCACCCACTCGACGTCCGGCCCAAAGCGGATCCGTCCGCTGATATCGAGCGTGAGGTGTGTGCCGAGGCCGCCGAGCCCCGGTTCCGGAGCCGGGTAGATGAGGTGCTTGGTTGAGGGCGTGCGGGGCGTGTAGGAGAAGTAGTTTCCCTTGGCGTAGTATTGCCGTCGGTGACCGGAGGGGGGGAGGATCATATTATTGATGTCGCAGGCGCCGAGACCGGCCGAGTTGATGATGGTTTCGCTTGTGAAGATGTTTTCCGAGCCGCTGGCTTTGTCTTTAACGACGATTTCCCAGCCGGAACTACCTTTGTCGCCGAGGGGGGTGATGGCGATTACGTTGCTGTGAAGGGCCGTGTCGCCGCCTCGTTCTTCGAAGTCGCCGTGCAAGAATTGCATGTAGGCATGGCTGTCGATAATACCTGTGGTAGGACTGGCGAGGATGCCGGTTTTTGCTTGTACAAAGGGCTCCTCTTTGGCGGCTTGTTCGAGAGGTACGAAATGCGTTGGTACGTCTTCGATAGAGCGGGAGAATTTGTGGACTTTTACCAACTCCTCCCACTGCTCGTTGGTTTGCGCGACAATCCACTTGCCCATATTGTTGTGTGGAATGTTGTATTTCCTACACAGTTCATACATCATCTTACGCCCTTGAATACATAGTTTGGTTTTCAGGGAATCAGCACCGTAATAAAGTCCAGCGTGAATAACCTGTTCTTGAGTGTTAACATGATTGAACTATAAACATTGAAAGTTGGCAATAATTGACCTCAGAATTCCTCGAACTGGTCTCCATGCCCACCCCGCCGTTTCGCTCGAGAAGTAACGTGCTTGTTCCATCTCTAGCTGCTAGCTTTCTAGCAATCGCAAGACCTACGGCACCTCCGCCGATAACCTTTGTATATTAGCTTTCACAGCGCAAACATTAGTCGGTGGTAATTGAGGGTGAAGCTTTACAGCATGTGTGAAATCAGCTTGTCGACCAGCTGTGGTCGCGAAATTCCGTCGCGTTAATTTTGTAGTCGATTGACATCTTATAAATGAAGAAAACATCTTGGTACCCGAGTGAATTCCAAATCATATTGGCGGAGCTCATATTCTGTTATCGGGTACCCAACAAGGATTTTGTCGTGGTCATGGTTTATACTGACGCAATCTCACGGGGTGCGGGGCTCTCAACAAGGCTCGCGAGGCTGGAGATATCCATGACAAGCATCGTATGAACCAATAAGCAGTAAAAGTAGGAGTAACTCGGCTTTCGAGATAAAAGCCATTGCCAGGTCTAGGAGAATTTTATTAACAGCATGCTGGATAGTTGACCAAATAGACATGAACCTCCTTATGCTCCAACCCAAGCCCCACTGCAGTCTAACGCCGATACCCCTCATTAAGCTCCATTTTTGGATCCTCAATTTCGAATAACTTCCAACCAAGACTCCTCTAGCATGTAAAAACATCTGCGACTAAAGCACAGTTTAATGGGTATTCGCGATTCATTCTGGTTTGGGGTCTCCTGCTTGTGCTTCTGATGTTGATGCTACAGGTGGTGTCACGTCTTCGGAAGCAGAGGTAGAAGATGTTAGATGAGAAGCTGTGACAGGTTCGCGAGTTATAGATGAATTGGCGTGAAACTCATTGATTTGACGCTCTGTATATCAATCAGTTAGTTTGTGAAAACAACTAGATTGAGCGATTGAGAACATACCCAACTCTCTAATTCTCTGGCGCAGCATTTGGTTTTCCCTAACCAAGTTTTGTGTTTCTGCTTGATAAAAAGCAGTTTCATCACGCCCCCCAAGACTCCATGAGTCACCCCCTTCATTGCTTATAGAGGTTGACCTCAGCCGTGGTGATGCAGTTCGACTTGGTGTTCTCGATCGACGCTGTAAATCAGCTCGAGCGATGTCAAATGACGTTCTAGGATGTAATGCCGTCGAGGGGGACCGAGGAGTTGAGACAGCGGAAGTCACATTAGGTGGTATATTGGGAGTAGAGAAGGATAGAGATCGTTCGGATGTCGGTGTAGATTCGTCAATCGCCGGTGCTGTTGCTTGAGATTGTCCGCTGGCAGCCTGTAATTGCTGGAGTTGTTGTTGCTGAGCTCGAATCATTTGTAATAAGCGATTCTATGAAGCAAGAAATTAGTAAAGCCGCATGAAACCAAGCATGATTTGATAATAACAGCCACGACTTACAACTTGAGCTTCTTGCTCCTGCTCTAATTCCTGGTGAATTTCTCCAAGGCTGGGTGCGCGGAAATGGTGAGGATCACCACCTGTGGTTATCGGCGAGCCGGTCAGAGAATGCGGGCTCGCAGTACGATGTGCATGGCCATCGCTGACAATTTCCCCAGCCGGTGGTAGGTTTGGGTCACTCATTTGCAAATTCATTAAAACTGTTGATCGTCTTCTGCCAGTGTGTGATGATTGTCGATTTCGGCTGGTCGAGCTGATTGAGGGACCTATTAATACGATTAGCAGTTGTTCTGTCGATTTCTAGAAACACCAATGAACGGACGTCTAGAATCTTCTTGCTGAAGCCCTGCATTGACCGCTGCAGCAGCCTGAAGTGAGGTTGATGCTGAACGTGGTGACGGAGAGGGACTCTGACCGCGTAAAGCTGCTGCAGCAGGTGCTTCTCCAGATGCTGAAAGTGTGCGAGTCATAGCTGATGATCCGGATAATGAACGTGAAGGAGGAAGTGAGTTTAGGTCGGGAGCCATTGATGTTATCTTATAAACGCGGGTTATTAATCAGTAGGTTGGAATGGACGGCCTAGATGTGGAGTGCCTGTAAAAATAATCCGTCCTGCATGCAGCAGGTGGTTGAGTGGTACGATGAAGGAATGGGCGTGATTCTCGATTCTCAGGAGATATGTGGTCATATGATCTGGATCCTCCCGTTTGAGTAAATTATTTTAGGTGTTTCATTGTCTCCAAATGGACAGGTACTAGTAATAATCTGAAGAATCCGAAAGCTGCTGATTTGTTCCAAGGTTCTAAGAGCTTGATTGAGCCTTGTGACGATAGAACTGCTGCCCGCATTAACCCACAAGCGAAAGTACAGGGCTGAGTCTGGCCAATCAGAAGCTTGAAATTTGGTCTGAGCTCATGATCACGAGTGTATGCTTTGAGGTGTTGTGATTGGGTGAAACGTTCAGTGGCTCCTTCACTTCATTCTGTGCCCGGAAACGATAGAGAGTTTTGTTTACGGGTACCTGGCCTCCGATTTCTCGTACTGAATACCTTGCATGGTTCGAAGGGACTCATCACATCAGGGCTGGCAGAGTTGGTAAGCAGAGCATGCGCAGAATCTCTTTTCATTCACATGCTCGAGCGGTTTTTGGTAGTAAGGCTCTAGGAAGACTGCGATATTGATGGTTACAGTGAAGAGTGAGCCGCGGAACATAGTCTTTTGGCATTGGGGATTCATCATGCTCGTGTTGATACGGACATGAGCATGGGACCAAGCTTCAGAGGGATAGGATTGCCCGATAAGTAAAGCGGCGTAGATGACGAAATTCACTTTAACCACGAAGCCTAGCGACCTACCATGCATTTGGCCTGCAGAATGCTCTCCATCCTGCATTCATGCAGATATGCTGCTTTAGACTCGGCGGTTTGCTGACCAAAATATCTTTGTGATGCTGGTGAGGCGTTATCACTTGAATCCGAGCTCGAACTTCGAGCTCGAACTTCGAAGGGCCTCTCCATATGGTTTCCCAATTGGATCAAAAGTCCCATCACATATTCGCAAGGTAACAACCTGCATTCCCTCCAAGTCAAGATATGGAACAGGCGTTCCAATCTATGCAAACTGATATGGAATTATCCATAAATTCCAAGCACGACTCACACGGGATTGCGCCTCACGGAAAGTATTCCTCTCGTACCTTTGATCCATGCCCTGGCTGTGCAAAACGGCTTCGGCGTTCCTGTCCCTTTGTACCACTTACGTACTGTTCATTTGCGCCTAGACTCGCAGTGGCGATGCGGCACGGTGGAAGTGAAGAAGATTGGGTTGGCGATCGGGCAGGTTAGTACTCCCAATCTGTATGATCCTCCGGAAAATACGCATCATAATGCGAAATAAAAGACCAAAGGCTGGAAACGAGCGGGGGATTTGTGCATAGAGCGTGGGGTTGCTTGATAAATCACAATCCTCAAGAAAGATCTGTAAGCCTAATGAGTATTGCAGGTGTGGTTACACAAATAGCTATGATGCAGCAGCCGATGCCCATCTGGAAGCCTCAAATTGGGCGTTAGACTTGTGGATATGCTGGGACAGTGGCATACGAAGGCGCAGATCCATGTATATGTCTCCTTGGGCTGCCAATAGATACATGTTCCGAATACCAATTCCATTTCACCAAACTCGATACTCGCATGGGCCTCGGGGAATACATAACAGCAGTGCAATGATATTACCAAGGCATCCAATCCACGGAAACAAACACGCATCTTTGTATTGTGGTACTCCAAGCGTATTAACGTGCACAGAACACTAGGCCTAACTGCTAGGGAGCATAGCCCGTTGAAGCTTGAACGGTAGCCGTAGAGCGTTCACTGCAGCCATCTGTAGCTCGGATGTTTGGGGACAATGAAAAGCTTGCCATAGTGGTCTTCTGCTACCCCTGAACTGCTCCGATGAGCGTTCTGCCTTAACAAATGATTATTTTTTCCTCAGACACACAGGAGCTTCTTATTATTGACGCGGAGAAATGGACTAAGGATGATCGTGGTTTGGAGTAAAAAGCCACAGCGGTAAGACACGAGGTGTTCCCGGCAGGCCTTCCGGACCACACACTCTTTGCCGTGATGCGGCACGAAAACCTAGGTACAATTTCCAAACGCATCATTTCTTTAAGTCTCAAAGATATGCATGTTGCTGCCCGATCATTGTGCTTCTTCTTCTTCAACGACCTATAGGGCTGCTATTTCCCAAGAATGTGTCTTACGCTGCACATATCATACATGATTCCTGCAGGCTGCCAGTCGGGAAACATAAATGTGGAATTGATTCGATCGTAACTTTCGGCGGGTCGAACAAGTAATATAATGGCAACAATGCTCTTGGTAATCATAGCCCGCTCCTAGCTCGAACGCCCTATCATTGCCAGCTGTATTGTCTCAATAAGTTGTATTTCCTCAGGGGGGTTCTTCTCCATCAATAGGAGACGAAATATAAGAGGTCGGCACTGTCCCACTATAAGAAGGATGGACAAGACAGTCACACTATCAAGGATCGTGTCGCCAATGAAAAAATCCACGGTGCAATAGTAAGTCTTCATCTACAAGCCATAATCTCTTGTGTTGTATGAGTACTGATACATGATCATGTAGTACCAAGCCTGCAGACATTGAAATTATACAACTTCGGAGAACTTCTGCCGACATGGCAGCGTCTAATTCGGCCCGCGCAGATGGAACTACAAGTCGTTGCCGAGAGCCGGCGTCTGTCCAGGGCGGTCCGTCGTCCAGTATAAGATTACCGGGCACCAACCTCGGTGACAGGAGCTCTGTGGATGATGGCGCCAATGCTTGCGTGCAGTATTGCATCAGTACCCAAGACTATGATAATTGGTCGAACAGCACCGGTGGAAGAGGCTTCAGCACCAATGTGAATAGAAGCAACACCACAATCCAGCTGGATCATTGGGCAAATGAGACTTCTCGTACCAAGATGACATTTGCTGAGATCCTAGAGAAGAGCAAAATGGGAGAGGAGAAATTGAACGTTGAGGGCCAGACTTCTAGAAAGGAAGGAGGTCACTAAGGGATCGCAAGGAGTTAGGAGAACGTCCCGTATTGCTCTTGCAGTACAGTCTTGTAACTATTACTTGGCAGGTGGAATGGCGGCGGCTGGTTCTGTTGCGGTGTTTAGTGAGGGGTGCTGGCGGGCTTTTTGTCGTCGATAGCACAAGAGCAGAAAGGCAAGACCCTGAGTAGCGTGGGAGCCAAAAAAAAAAAAAAGTAGATGAATCTCTTTGCAGAATGATTGAAGTTGTTGTGGGAAGTTGAGATATCAAGTGGAGAAAAAACCTTCAAAGCAGAAATTTACATTTGACCAATGAACAAACAAGCTGACCTCGATTATGAGCTAACCTTAAAACTGCGTGTGGCTAGAGGCCACACCATAGTAGGGACTAGCCAGTTAGCTAGTCATGGACCTGTACCGCCACTTCTCTCGTCTCTCGTCTCTCGTCTGCCGACTTATCTCAAAAACAACGTCGTCGTCGCTTACCGATCTTGTCTCTTGTGCCGGCAGGCGCAGAAGGGCGACAACTTGTGACTGAATGAGCGAACGAAATCCTTCACTTGATGTTTCTGGACTCCAGAATCCCAATGGCGCATCACCACAATTGGCTTAAACATTGGCGTTGGAGGAAATTCCTCTGAATTGCCCAGCCCTCCAACCAGAGTGTTGCGGGTTACAGCAGGTTGACACGTGAATTCGACTTTCTGTTCTGGATATCTACTGAGCTATCTACAGTAGGAAGGACTCCTTATATAAGTGCTTTTCAAGCTCCTATTACAGGTACCACAGCTCCATAGCTTTGGCCTTTCCCGCCTGTGCGACCGATATCATAGCGGGTGTTCACTATTTTGTAGTGATCCTAGCGGGTAGATACGTGCCGGCTTCACTGTTTAGTGCCCCACTGCGCCATGACAACCTTATTTCCCGCATTTACGTATGTATTTCCCGCACTTACTTATGTATTTCCCGCACTTACTTATGCACATAGTAGCCGGGGAAACAAAGTATTTCCAACACAAAGCCTTCCTGCAGTTGCATTTCGGATCTAACCCCACGGTGTTACTGTACTTTCTCCTTTTACCCAATCGCCAAGGTTGTCCAGCTCGCCAGTTCGCCAGCTCGCCAGCTCGGAACGTCCCTCGGCTCACATCCCAAGTCTTCAAACGGCTGTCTGCTCGTAAATCCTGTTATGTACTCTATCTTCTCCGCCTTGGCAAGCAGTTATCGCAATGATCCATCCAGGTACGGAGCCAATGGGATTGAGATTGCGTGCGAGCTGTACTATATGTTTTTATGCCCGCCAAATGAAGTTCCCGATATCTGCGCGAATGCATATCCATGCTGCAGCGACCTGCATGATCCCACCTTTCCGAATGAAGAAGGTCAAGACAATGTAATTACTATCCCGTAGACAACCTTCCAATACGGTAATGACCTGGTATTGTTGACTTTGGCCACTGGAAGAAGTATATATGATATCCATTACTCAACAGCAATGCGCTTTCTTTCTCTTCATTCCTCTCTTCTCTTCCCATCTATTACTTCTTGGTGGTTCGAAGCTTTGAGCTCGCCACTGTTTGGTTCTCCAGAAGAATGCATTTCAAGACCCTCCCAATCCAAGCTGGCCTAGTCGGGCTAGCAAGTGCAGGGTACGCAAAATACCCAGCCGGCAATTCCACTACAGCCTACCCAACTACTGGCACCAGCACGCCGACTTCCACCTTGGCAGCATGTGGGATTGTAAGCAGTCTTGCATCTGTTGCGTTGGTTGCATCGCCATCAGGTATGTTCCATTTATTTGTGCTGAGCTTCACATCAACTCCCTCAATTGATGCGCAAATGTATCAATCAAGCTGTTATGTGCGGATGATCTCGTTGAGCAATCCAAACAGCTTGAACCTGGTCCTGAAATCTTGTTGTCGAAGGAAAGATAATATCAAAAGCTTGGATTTGGTCTATAAAATAGTGTAACCAAAGCCACCACATATCTTGAGTAGAAGGTTACGGAGAGCAGAATGAAGTTCTCTTCTGCATTCCGCCGCCAAAGGTCACTTGTTACCATGCGACGTGACCCTGCGACATCCTGTTCTAATTGTTCATGCTGACATTTCTTCCGATATCCAGCAACACCTACGGTTGATGCTAAACTTGCTCATGACTGTCTTAATTCGGTTCCATTGCACACCAATGAAGCCATTCAATATGTGACTGATTTGGAACCATACATTGAGTGGCAATCAGGTGAGTCAATAATATTTTTCACAGCCAACTTCAAGGTGCCGATTTAGCAGCTGGAAGCACATCCCGCCTACATGTTGAAGGCGGCCAGAATGATTTCCTGTCTAAGAAATTTTCATACTGACTTGTCTTCTAGATACCGTAGATCTTAAAGATCCCCCCGCAGATTATTTCTATCCTCCGTTTGATGTGTTTGCCAAACTTGCTTCAGTCAAGTCTAACCTCGAGAATGGCACATATGCAAATGAATATGAATTTCAAGAAGATTTATACCAAGTTTTTGCCCCAGCACATGATGGTCACTTCGTAGTGTACCCGGATCTTCTTACTAAAGTCTTCGAGTGGCGCCGTAAGAGATCGCTTGTTTCTATCAGTAGTGATGGTGTTGAGCTACCGAAGATCTATTTATATGGTGAGCTTGGTTGTCTAATTTTGGAAGAAATAATCTAAATTACTCATGTAGAGGACATCACTACTGCACCATCTGAAGCTTCCGAGGTCACTCAAATCAATGGAGTTGAGGCAGTAAAATATGTCGAGGATTGGATTTTCCAAGCATCATTCAATCAAGATGCAGATGCCGCATACAACACCATGTTCTACGAGAAGGCTTTCGTTGCCGGAGGTGAGTACATACATCCGAGCACGCTACAACAACCAGCCGAAGTGGTGCTGACACGTTGTCCTAGGTGTCTCGACTGGTTACTTTGCTGGGGGCGGTCGAATTCGGTACATCTACCCAGGTGCAAACACCACGTTCGATTTCGCCAACGGGACCACTTTGGGCGTTGAGAATTATGCCAGAGTCAAAGTCGATATGACCGGAGTTACCGATGGAGAGTCATTCTATAAGAAGTTCTGTGTCACATCGACAACCACGGAAGCAGCAGCATCTTCAGTGACTACAGCCGCTGCACTTGTTAGCCCCACTGGTTACCCTACACCTGTTGTCTCTACAAACGATACGATCGTATCTGGCTACTACCTCAGCGAGCCAGGCTTCGAAGATGTTGCCGTGTTGAGCTTGTTGGCATTCGAGTCAGAGTCTATTGCCGAATTCCAAGCTGTTGCGCGAACTTTCCTTGCTGATGCAGTCCGAGATGGAAAGACCAAGTTGGTCATCGATCTCAGTGCTAACGGTGGAGGGTACATTCTCCAAGGTTATGACACGTTCAGACAATTGTTCCCACACATTGTTCAAGATGGCTTCAGCAGAATGAAGGAGACCGACACATTCTTGACTATCTCCAAGATCTTCTCTGAGGATATTCCAGCTGATTGTAAGTGAAATATTCAAACATCGTGTTCGAAGCGAACGCTAATCATTCTTAGATGACCCAAACACGGCTTCAGAGGAAACTATCTCTGAGTACGAAACATGGTTCAACTACCGATACGATTACAACTTGACTAATCAACCATTTTTGACATTCGAAGACAAATTCGCCCCTCACCCATACAAGACCGACAACTACACCAGCTTGATGCGCTGGAACCTTGACGATCCTCTTACAACCACCAACGGAACCTATGGTCTGGGCATCGAGGTCTCCGGCTACGGAAGCCTCGCCAACATCTCCCAACCCTTCACTGCCGAAAACATCATCCTGCTCTACGACGGCTACTGCGCCTCAACCTGCACGCTCTTCAGCGAGTTCATGCGTATCCAAGCAGGCGTGAAATCCATCGCCATGGGCGGTCGTCCCAACAAGCAGCAAATCCAAGGTGTCGGCGGAGTCAAGGGTGCACAAGTCCTCACCTTCGGAAACATCTACAGCTATGCACAGGAAGCTGCATCTTCTCCAAACGCCACGCCAGAAGATATCGCCATCCTCAATAAATTAACCACCGTCCCGATCGAGCGTTCGGTCGCTACATCGATCAACTTGCGCGATCAGATCCTGCGCGATAATGTGAACGATGGGCTTCCAGCTCAGTTTGTCTATGAGCCGGCGGATTGCAGATTGTTCTGGACGCTGCCCATGATTGAGAATGTGGAGAAGGTGTGGGAGGCGGCGGCGGATGCGGCGTGGAAGGGTGGATCTTGTGTAGCGGGCGCGTTGCCCAAGAGGGATTTGAGCGTTGAGCAGAGGAAGAATGTGGTTAACAGGAAGAGAAGTAGGAATACTCTACCAGCGGTTAAGAGGGAGGGAGGCGTGGAGAAGGATGCGTTGTGGGATGCTAGACATGGAAGGAAGGTTATTTCTTAGGCTGGAATGGTGAATGTTCAGTACACCTCTAGGCGGTGGATGAATAGGAGAGAAACACATAGTGGTACAATAAGTGGATAATATAAAGTAATATCTCATCCTTACACTTGTCTGCCTAGTCTAAAATATCAAACATGCATAGGTTTTTTGAGAACTACCAATTTAATCAATGTAAAGTTCGAAATAGGATGTCCATTTAGATTAAAACCATCCACACACCCAAAATGTCCCTCCTAACCTGGCAAATATCTCACGCGCACCATAAAACTCCCTCAATAATCCTTGGGCTGCTTGCGGCGCATAAAGAAACCTTTAATCCTGTTGTGAATGCTCATCTTGCGTCGTGGGGGCCCATCGTTCTGACCATAGTTACACCTTGCTGGCGCTACAGTACAAGGACGCGAAGCATCATTGCCTATAGTTCGTTGTAATGTCGCGCCGCGCCGTGCTGTCCTAGTGTCGTCCGTTGCAATATCCGCGTCGAAGTCCGGCGTGACTTCTTCGACGTTCAGCTTGGGGAAAGAAAGACCCGCGAAGTGGGTAAAGAATGTGGTGCGGGCTTTCTCGGTCGATGTGCGAGCGGAAACGTCGGATACTCGTCGGTCGAGATACCGCGAGCCCTTGAGGGTAAGAAGGGATGGATTTTTGTTCGAGTTGGCGTCTGAATCGTCGCCTGAGTTGTCGGAGGAGTTTTCGGAGGAGGAGTTTTCAGCGGTTGGGAGTTCAAGGCTCGAGGAGCTGGCTCCTTGGAATATAGAGTCAGAGTTGGTGTGTGAAGAATTTTCAGCCGTGGAGAACTCGGGACTCCCCAAGATAGGTCTCTGAGATGAGGGGGAAGATGGTATGAATTCCACTGCATCATGATAAATCGGGCCGGCAGGGATAGCTACTTGGAACGATGACGAGTATCGTATAGACTCGGCAGCATCATAATAAATTGAGGAAGCATCTTCGGAGTCTTGGGATTCGCTACCAGCAGATGAAATTCGGCATTCCTCGTCACGATTGGGAGATGTCGACGGGATATACGATGGAAACGTTTCTTGAGCCTCACGTTCAACCAAAGTGTCCTCAGTCACATGAGAGCTTGCAAGAAGGCTCTCTGTACCGTTTATGTTAGGTGAAGCTGTGGGCAAGCCATTTGGCATTGCAAAAGCAATGTTTGTGGACGTGTCGTCGATCTTGGAACTTTGCTCCATGCTGTCAATTAAGTAATTGAATTTCTGATAGTGATCAAAACAGCCTCGTGGGTGGTTGCTGGCGAAGTGCTGGACTGGGCCTGCCTGTGGTAGGTGTGTAGAAGGCACACCGTGATATTGCAATTGGGTCTTTGAATAAAGTCTGTATGACAAGTTGGATCGGGATATGAAGAAGGTAGGCATACATTACAAGGCAGAGCAATAATATTGGGTAGTTCATTGAACATATAATTTACAACAATTGTTGCGGGCTTTCGTGTGGTGCCGAGGCGGCGGGAAGACTAGCCTAGTAGAAACACTGAGAAGTGAATTATAACTTTAAAAATGCACCTATAGCTATCCGGTGCTACCTAAAACAGAGCTAACTCTTTCAACCATTTCCATTCATGAGAAATAACAGGATAGTGGCTTTTTGAACTGTCGCAGGAGGTACTGGCTCTCTTATCGACTAGCAGCGAATGATATCGGGATGTGGTTCTTCACGATGTTACTAGAGAGTAATAGCTCTACAAATGGACAGTCACGAAGAACAATCGATTTATCAACGATATCCCCATTCATAAGAGAACTGAAGCATTGAAACACTGTACTGGTAAAAACAATCACACAAGTGAGCAGGAGAGAATAACGATTATAAGGGGCAGCACAGGCATGTACTGACGAACAGATGATATAGCCTTCGAATACTAAGTATTGAGAAGTATAACCATACACTAGAATACTCCAGAAAAAGCTAACAAGCTTGACAGAGAACAAAATGACAGTAAGCTCGAGCGCAAGTAGGAACTAGTTTGCGACCTAAGAGAAACGAAGAAACGGGGCTGATAAGGAACAATAATGGAGTTAAAAGAACCTGAACGATCTTGTAGTAGTTTTTAGAAGACTACTTAGTCTGAATCATTCTTCTATCTGTAGAAAAGATAACTATCACAATCGTACATGAGCATCCTCCAACAACTGCAAAAGCAAGTTAAGGAAACGTTCTAGTAATGACAGGAAAGACTGTAGAAACCTCAAGCAACCAGATGTTGTGAGCCATTGAAGGTGAAATAAACGATGAGCTCAACCAAAGCAAGCCAGTGGGCTCGAAAGTCAGGTCCCTCGTCAGATTCTTCCAGAGAAAAAAGGTAGTGCTTCTCCCACCAGTGTCGCCGAATCGGGCATACCTTCTTGGGGCGTAGATCAGATCAAAATCGGACTGAGCATTGTACAAGTCGACAGACCCATGGCACGACTATATTAAACTCGCGATAGAAGTAGGGAGCCCACAATTTGGCGCTTGAAGTTTGGGGCCGTGACTACATAACCATTATTTGAAGCGCGTCAATGGCAAACACGCGGAAGCTCTATGCAAATAGGTGAATCTAGACCAACCATGCTGGCACCGAGTAGAAGTCGTATTTGTCTTCAAGTCAAAGAAATCGTGTCATGTAGGTCAAGGGAAAAGAGCTAGTAGAAGCCACACATGAGAGGTCGATAGTGGAGGTATTACAAGTGCCATACCGGTAAGCGAGTAGAGACTGATATGATAGGAGGTGAAGTGAGAATGTAGTTGGAGATGGGTCTGTGCTTTCCCCAAGCTCACTACTTATTCATCAAGTCGGTATATGCAATTCCAAGGTCTACGAATGAACAAGTCAATGAATGGGCTGTCGCGCCTATGCGTCAAGGATATATGTTTGCTCCGGTACAGCTTTCGCTTCTTCGACTGAACTCCGCATAGTACTAATTCGCGTGGAGTTTCTTCACCACTTTTGCGGCGGGGCAGGCTTGAGCGCGCTTTATATGAAGCGGTTACTCAATACAAGACCTCTAAACCGTGCGGCTTTGCATGAAAGAGACCCGGAAAAGGATGGAAGTTGGTGTTACTGTTACTGTTACTGTTAATATTCAGGATGCTTAAATATATATACCTGGATGAGATGATAGTATTGTACCTTTTTGAAAGAAGAATTGACGTCAATGATTGTTCTGATTCCCTAAAATTCAGCATTCTTGATGCATACACACGTCGGCCAATTACTTATCCCATCACACACCTTCGATCCCTCCTCAAGCCTTCCTATACTTTGCTCTCGCTCTTTCCAGCCCCGCCTCCAAAGCCCCATCCTCGGCTACAATCCTTGCCAAGATCCTCCTCATTTCACTCCCTTCACAAACATTCTCCTCAATAACTCCCAAACCCCTCTTCAACCCCTCTCCACCCTGATCCCTCTTACTAAAATGCACCCCCGGCGTAATCTTCGCACAGTTATACTGCGACTCCATAGCTCTCATCTGGCAGATCTCCGCCGTTACACAATCTCCCGTACAAGTTCCCGTCTTAAAGCCTCTACTCTTTCGGGCATAATACTCCGCAAACGCCGTCGCATTAGACGCCAACACTTCGGTTACGTTGTGCCAGAATGCAGGTGTGAGCTCAGCCGCAGGATCGGTCAAGGGAGGAGTTACGAGGGGTCCATAGACTTCTTTCGCAGAATAGTATTCTTTCCAGACAGGAGCGGATGTTTGTTGACCGGTGAGCGTCATATCTGCGATGTATGTGGTAAAGTCGAGGACGCCAAAGGTGACCGGGTCAACGTTGTAGACGCGAAATGCGGGGTAGCCGGAGGTGGGAGTCAGAGATGGTGCGATGTAGGATACCTCGAGGGCATTTGCGTAGGTTTGGGCACTGTAGGAGCTGTAGCCTATTTCAAATTGGTCGACGTGAGTGTGTCCTGAACGAACGTTTGTTAGACCAAGTATCGATTTTGACATTGTCAAAAGTACCTACCAAAGAACAAAGCTGCTATTGTAGCAGAGTACCGGTTGATAATTTGGTTTATGTAGTTCGAACCATCATGGAATATATCACTTTGGCCTGGGGGACCATGACCAATGATGTATACTCTTTCGCCAGCGGTTTCTGCACTCTGAAGTTCTTGTACCAGCCATGCTAGCTGCCCAGAAGGATCTTTTTCCATTGTTTTTTCATACATCCAGTAGTTTTCTGTAAAGTAAAGGTTTGTATTGATAGATATGATACGCAGGTTGTGTCCAGATACCAGTGAGGAATAAGCACCAAAATTGTTTGCCGTCTCGGCACTGTCACCAATTAATGCTGACCAGTCGGCAGATAGGGTGTCGTACACCCATTGTTGATCTTTTACATTGAGTGCTGTTGGCGGGAAAGCATTCGCAGGGGAAGACTCATGATTTCCAGCTGTACCGAAAACCTGCCTCAATCCAGACATGCGAGTATATGCATCGTTGATGTCTTTGATGTTCTGAGTTTCGTTGGTGAGCCAGACGGCGTGATCTACGATGTCGCCGGTAAAGATGCTTGCTACAGCATCCGGAACGATAGACTGTATAGCATCATACATGCTCTGTTCCAAGGAAATAGGGGCGTCGCATTCGGAGTTTCCATATTCACCAGCAGGAAACTGATTATTGCCAGCGGCGTCTGCGCTGGTGTATGCTCTGCAGCATATAGGTTTTGTGCAGTTGTAATTTGCTCCAGTTTGGTAGAATGGGTCTACGTGAATATCACTGTAATGCACAATTTTGAGAGGTGCTTTCCCACTGACAGCTGGACGCTGAGTCGAGGGTTTAGCTGAAGGGAAAGGAACTGTGTAAGGTGTGACAGCCGGATAACTACACAATCCGAAGAACCTGATGCAAAATAATTCTGAAGTATGTGATTCTATAGACATCTGTCGCAAATCATTGGCAATGATTGGGCCTTCAAGCCCAATTGCTCCGGCACATACATCGGAATCATCTACCTACAGATGAATTAGCAGGGAACTTAGATATGGTGATCAGAACTTACGCCGGAGAGGTTGCAGATCTCAGTCAACGTAGCGACAAAAGCAGTATCACCGAGCTCTGCAATTCCCTTTAGAAGTAGAAGGATGGCCTGCGTAAAATACTGTTAGTATGGTAAGGAGTGTGTGTAAAGCACAAGGAAGTTAGCCTTGAGACACATCCTACGACGTCTCAAGCCGCATGAAGCCCGCAGCAACAAATTGCTTTAATAGTCCCTAATGGCAGCTCAGAAGAGCTTGAAAGTCACCTACATCGCAAGCAGCACAAGTAGTCGCTGCCTCTATGGCTGCCCAGATAGTACTTCCAAGGTCATCTTTGGTAAGCACGGCTGCGAGTGATGCCGTAATAAAAGTGGCGGAAAACAGATGTAGAACCGAAAATTGCATCTTTATTGACCAAATTGAAACGAATAGTTAGCACAATGATTGATATCTCCACGATCTCTTAAAACCTTTAAGTACCCTTTGGGGTGCTACCCAGAGGTAACAACGTCGCAGATCAGAAAGCATTGTTACTTCTAAAAGGTGTGGTCCACGAGTTGTTTCCTTGTTAAATATTGGTCCACACTCGAGATGATTAACAGAAGAAATGCGGGCAACCTTGCTCCCCTGAGAGGCTATTTTCTGGTATAGACCAATGAATACCCGTCATGCATCCTGATGTACCGTTGCAAATCATTGACCTTCCTTTAACGATAAGATCTGTGCCAGGGTTGATGTTCCTTTTGTCTCTTAGGGATGTCATCGGACCGTTCCTCTACCCCACGATGAAATACTTTTGGGGCATTTCCCACTAATACACCGGACTAATGCTACCATGTGAAATGTACGAATTGGCGAACCAGATACAGTGCCTATTCCACGTTGAGGATGCAGTACATGGGCCCATAGCATTTCTGCGCTTGCCTCTCACGGCAGAGCTGGGAAAAGCTTATTGCATTCCATGCATTAGCTTTTATGACATTGGAAAATCGGGATGAGGTAGGTTACGGTATTGCACTATGTGACCGTTCAAGGACATCGCGAAATGGTCAACAGAATTGGTTGTCCATATTGCGATCCTCGATGTTCGTCTTTAGGGGCCGGTGATAGATGGTGGCCAGCGTGCTGTGCGTTGCGCCTGTGAGATAATATAAGCCGTGTTCATACCTGCTGCAGTAACTAGACAGCTCGAGCATCGACTGCCTCTGATATCATTTGCAAGGATTGGAACAAGCTTCTGTGGTATCATGATCCCCAGGTCTTCGAGAAGTATGCACCTCCACTGCTCCTGAGGCCGGTGAGGTATCGACCTTTACACCCTATACTACCCAGTAGCCCAGGGGAAAATCCGCAGATTGAAAACGCTTCAATAAGAGCTACCGGCGTATAAGAAACAGCTCTAGTGCTTCAACATATCTTAGGGAAAAGAGCGAGCTAGCAGAAGAGGGGTAGGTGTCGCTTATTTCGCACAGCAAATTTTTTTTGATATGACAGAATTAGCCAGTGCTCTTGAGAAGATGGAAGCAACCAACTGAAATTGCTCTGCTCTATCGAAGACAATTTTGTCCTGAAAATTCCCAAACAGCCCGGCCGGTTGTCCAAGCACCTAGCGTTAAGTGTGGAGAAGATTTTGGACTGACAAATGACGCACTAGAACTATTGGCCACCGTATAATGTAAGCTAGAACGTAATGGACAACCGTACAATCGCCTCAAGTCGCGCAGTTGCCCGACCGCCTTTTCCACCACCGCCTTTTGCATCACCGCCTTCGCGCGCCGTATTGCCTGCTCAAAAATTCCAGTGCTCCTCGTTATCCGACTCATATCACTCCTCTGTTCGTGTGCGAAAGAGTTTCTCTTGGAGATTGAAACAAGATGGGCCGCAAACCAAATGGTAAGGAGGACAGTGCTTCATATTCAAAATTTTCCTGATATATCAGTCCCTAACATACAGGATTGTCACCCAACTCCATGCGTCCCAAGAAAAACAATGGCTGACCGCATTTACTGCTATAGCATTGATACTTCAACACTTTGAACGAGGGCCGAAGCTGAACGACTCGAGCAATCGCTACCAACATACATGCAAAACATGTGGCGAAAAGTTTCCAAAAGGAAGGATCGATAGCTTAACGGCTCACCTTGTCAAGAAGTGCCCCGCCATTTCTCTTCGCGATCGACAAAGGGCTCTTCTCGAATTGAACAATCTTCCCGATGTCGCAGATCGCACCCGAAATGCAGGGCCACTGCAGCCAGTGCCTAATGTCGAACTGTCTGGCACAAACAGAAATTGGACTGCTTTGGAGACCTTGGCCGAGGTATCCAGGCGTATGGATTTGTCCGAAAAACGGGATGACAAACCAGGTAGTGGAAGTCCTGCAGAGGACAGGACATTCGAACCTCTACGATCTGACAATCTAGAGCTTCAAGAGCAATACACTCTTGATAACCCGCCCATGAGTTATGAGTCACGCGCTCAACGCGAAAAGAAAAGTTCGTCTGATATACTTTGGTTCGCGATTCTGTGCTAATGTTCCTCACAGCAGGTAGTCAGAAAAATCAACAAAAGGAGGCCAGTGCAAGCTCCATGTACCTAAATGCCCTCTCAGCTTCTCGGGCAACCTCTCCGAACCTTGCAATGGCCGCAACAGCTGCAGCTGCCGCCCGTTTCATTCCATCGATGGTCGACCCTCAGTTGTTAAGCGAGGATGCCGATGCTCAAGAAAAGCTTACGGAAGCCAGGTTGACTCGCGAGCTTGCAGATGCCACTATGGCTGAGATGTACAACAGCGGCTCTGCTGATCAGCAGAATAATTGGTCCATGCAAGACAGCGACGCACAAGCGGCGCAAAATGCTGCTCAAGTTGCTCAGATAGCTCAATTGACGCAGATGTATACGGACGCGCACGCAAGTGAGCAACAACAGGCTGAGAATACTGAGCCAGCTGCATCTGGATCTATATCAGGACCCGGAGCCTACCAGCGTTTAGCCATTAATCCAACAATGACGACGGAATTCAGTGCCGAGTATGGCAATGGTCAGAAGGCAAACAAGCCCAAAGTTCGTGGTCGTTTTTCGGATACCCGCAGAAAGGAGGTCCAGGAAGTTAGGAAGCGAGGTGCTTGTATTCGCTGTCGAATGTTGAAAAAGCCTTGCTCTGGCGAGACTCCATGCAACACGTGTAAAAGTGTTGATAATGCCCGATTATGGAAGACGCCATGTGTTCGGACTCGACTTACGGATGAGATGGAAATGTACTCTGCTAATCTCCACACGGTCTTAGCGCATCACGAAGTCAGCATTGCAAAGGCTTCTGTTAATTTCCGCAGTTCCTCTAATCTGATTGAGGCATCGCATTTCCCAGCTACTGGGATTGTCGCAGAATTCAACTGCTTGGAAGCCGTGAATATTCCTATGGAAGGACAAATTGACCCTGGCCTCAACAACACCTTTAATTCAGCATATCGAATCCTCGATACCGATAACGAAGATGTCACTGCCAAGTTGGAAGCATATACAAAGCGCATGATGACCGTCTTCATAGACAACGAACCGTCAAGATTCATGCGCACCACTTTGACAACCGCTCTGAATCTTTCTATTGAGAAGCAAGATAAACTCCTCGAGCGAGCTCTTGAGTTCTGGGCCATGGTCCACATTCTCGTCGATGCAGATGTTAGCTGGAACTTCAATGAAAAGATCTGTTCCGGCGAACAGGCTGGACAAACACAAGCGATCCCTCCCCGTGAGCCCTCTTGGAACACAATGGTAGCGCAGCTCAATGCTGCAGCTGAGAAGAAGGCTGCAATGATGTGCAGGAATATTCTAAACGAGTTAGAAAGGCGTTTGCTTCAGCATAATAAGGCTTCATCCTTCGAAGTGTTCCTCATATCGCTCATCGTCCTCAACTGTATCGAAAAGTCAACCTGGCTTTTCAAGTCATGGGAACAAGATTCATTCAAGTCTCGATGGCCACTAGACAAAAACCCGGTCTGGTTTGGTTCTCAAGGAGACAAACTCACCGACTTGTTGCAAATGCTGCTGAATACCAGAAGTGTCCCACCTAAGTCATATGCCGATTCGTATGTCGATGGTGTCCTCGTGGTCGATGTCAAGGTTGAAGGCGAAAAAAGGGATACACGAGCTCATGATTTCTTTAATGAAATACAACTTCGCCGTAAGCCTTTACTTTTTTCTCCTCCGTCAGTTATAGTCGGCGCTAATCAGACACCAGGTTCCTATGTCCTAGACAAACAGGTAAACCCTGTCTTCGACCCCGCCAATTCTCGTTGCTTTGAGCTCCGCTACTCATCCCGCCTCCTCTATTCCGGCTCCTAGTTCATCGCGTACATATCTCATTGAGCTTTCAAGATCAGTTTTGATTTCCAAACTTATGATTCCCCAGATTTTTGCGCGGCGTTTCTAGAGGTCAGATAACTGTGGCAACATGCACAAAAATGTCTTTTTTGGTGTGTATATGGGATTTCTATATTTGTCATTCCCTCATTAGCGTGGAGTTGTTGGTGTTCCTTCCTTATTTTGGGCACAGAGACGCCTGTATGAAATATCATAGGCCATCTCTGCCGTGTTTACCAGTCGAAGTTCTTCTGCACTTGTTCCACAAGCGCGATGAATTGTAGATACCACATTTCCCTCCAAATTTTAGACCCTATATATACTGGCTAAGTAATGTCCAGATGAGCTCATGCTCCTTCTATTTTCAGATTGACATCAGCGGAGGCGTTGGTTGGAAGCGGATGGCACATTTTGGTTGGTGGGAATATGTATCATACGAAGAATTCAATGAGTAAATGCTATATGAGATTCACTAATGTAATTTGCATCTCTAATTGACGAGGAGGAGTTCTATGGCATTTTTGCAACTTGCGAGCCATCATGGATGGCATCTCATCTGTTTTAAGTCGTAAAATGGAATTCCCGCTTCTATTTCGACCCGTCCATCTCCCGAGCCCTTTTTTAATCTCATGTTACATCCTTCCCTTTCCATCGCCATGCTATGCCTTTGGGTTATCTATAACTGATCGCTAAACACATCTGCCGCATTGCATCGTATCACATATCTCAATCCACTTCGTTTGCGCCCGTCGACATCTCGCCACAAAAGCAAGCCCAATAAATTAGCTCGAAAATTGTGTCCTGTGATTTATTTCCCATCCGTACCTCCATCCCCCCTTCCAGCCACATTCTTTCCGTCCATACGAGAAACTTGCATCGTTTAAAAGTATACGCTCATCTTATACCTTATCCCCACTCCGGTCCGACAGTGACCATTACGGATTTTTCCTTGCTTCTTCCAAGTAGTTCCCGCTACTAAGTTTGTCACAAGTCACTCCGCGGGAGTTGAGAAACCAAGTAATCAGAAGAGAGCAAGGAAATACCCGCCTGCCACCAACCAAGACGCTATGCCATTTGCAACAAGTAAAACAAACACTGAATTTTGAAGGTTTCTCAGATTCTATGAGCCGTTCAAGAAGAATGAGTTCTAGCCATTGAAATGAAACCTCGTGGTTTCCAGTCGACCTAAACCATCTCTAGGGGCGACATAACGTCTTCGGTAATTGTTGGTGAAGTCTTGAAGTAAGCTGCGAACTTTCCGCACACCGTCACTACCTACACTAAGCTTTTCCCGAATGCTATTCATGAGACGGTTTATTTCTGCTTCTCCAACAGTACCTGGTGGAAGCATGCGTAGCACTTGATCGACCCAAGCGGCAGTTTGCTGTGGTAGTATTTCGAAGAGGCCTAGAAGTACACCACTGCCATCTGTGAAACAATCCCCAGGGAAGCTGATCATCATGCCTTTCATAATTCCTTTCACAAGAATCTCGCCATTAGCCAGTACAAGCTGCTGGATCGCTTGCTGAAGTTCGGGTGGATTTGCACTCTTGAAGGAGCTAGGAGGATTATCTCCACCGTAAGCAATCACATCTCGAAGATAGTGTAAGACTGCAGACAGAGGGTCACGTTGCTCGAGATCCAGAGCAGCGATCGCAGCCTGGAATATCGGAGCGAAGAGAGGCGATCGGATCATCTTGTGGGGATAATACAGCAGCGCGTCGATCAAGAGACGATAAAAGTCCTCGATAACGTCGGGCAAATCCTGAGGGGGAAGATCGTTCATAGCTTTCAACATAGCAGTTGACTGAAGCTCGAAGAAGCTATAAATGTGCTCTGTAGTTTGTTCATCAACATGATCCCGATCTTCGGAAAATTCGCGCAAAATTGCACTTGTAACCCAGAGAAAACAGCCTTGTCGTGAGGCAGCGAACCCCTCAGCAAGCTTGTTGGCCATTAGTGGAAGTAGAGGGGCCATCGCTGTCCGATATGAGATGACCATGTATCGCCAAGTTCGGCAAATCCTCTCGCAGATCGGAGTGAAGTTCATGAAGTTGTCTAAAATGGTTGCCAGGATTGGGAAAATTTCTTGGCAATACTTGACTGCCGGGTGCTCCTGATTAGGTTCAATCCAAGGGGTGACTATCTGAATGAACAAAGTAATAAGTTGCATGTGATCTATGATCTGGTTAGTAAGTTTTTCCAGAAAAGAAAGTTAGGGAGAGATCATACCAGCAACCTTGAGTTTTGAATCTTCATCAGTAGCTGCGTTCGCCAACGCCATCAATCTGGCCATCAAAGGATCACAGTAGAGCTTCATCAGTTGGTATGTCTGACTTGGTGGTTGGACAGCAACAACAGATGCAACACCTTCAGTCAATTCCTCCTGACTAACACCAGGTAATTTGTCAAGAGTCTGGTCATAGAACTGCTGAAGCTGCACAACCTGCCCACTGAGTAAATGTTTGCAGTCAGTACAGAAGAACTTCATAGCCATTGCGGCTGCTCTGACAATCTCCTTGGAGTCTGTGGCGAATGAGGAGACAATGTAAGTGAATTGAGACTCAAGTAACTCGGGATGGTTTGACGTCCATTCGGTATAGCGACCTAGTACCATTATAGTGGCAAACCGGAGTTTTTCGTGACGTGGAATCTGAACAAGTAGAGGCATGATCTGTGGGAGTATAATATCCTCATCTTTGTCCACCATTCTACCCATCGCCCGCATGCCGAATAGTGGGGCCTCAAGCTGTTGCCAGTGCGGGACGGAATTGTCAGTTGCTAGGCTTGCATAGGAGCTCATCCAAGACTTAATAGCATCAAAAATTTTGGTAAGACATGGCGTGACTCCCATGATTTCACAGCAGTCCTTGAGAACATCTCCCATATGATGACGGAATTCCCTGAACTTTTCCTCGGCTTCTCTATCACCATCAAACAGATCTGTCTCATTTCCTCCATCTGCCGAAGGGAACTCGAGCTGTTTGACCATGATATCCACAAGCTTCGAGTACACATCGACATACTGCATACGAGCTTCGATGTATATCTCGAGGACCAGATAAAGTTTGAGCTCATACCAGAACCCGAATGTTAAGGATATTGCATCTTTGTCGAAATCCCTGTGAGCGCACTCTAAGATTGCTTCAACCAACGGTCGGAAGACCTTCGGCTCCCGCGCAATTAAAACAACCCATGCTTCACCCGCTTCTGAAAAGATGCGAGTTATGCCCTTGAATGCTTCTGAATCTTCCTGTTGAGAGGTTTGAGCAATTCGAGGCTGCAGTGCAAGAACACGGGGTAGAAGTGTTTCAATGGTTGGCATATACTCGTCGACTTCGCGGGTTTCCTTGAATATAGCGCACAAACAATCGGTTGCTGCTTCAAATGAATTGTCGTTGTTCAGTGCATTTAGTATTATAGCTAGAAGAGGGGAATTGACGATGTCTTTAACAGGTACTTCACGCAGCCAAGATGTGATAACTTCAAGCAGCTGCGGGTTTGTCGCTGCCGACTCTATATTTGAAGTTAGTCTGGGTTCTCTATACGTATGTATTATCACATACCTGATGATTGCGCGTAGCTAACTAATAGCTGCACGACTTGCGCAGCATTATCTCCCAAGAGTTCCTGAGTCCTCTGCTGAAGCTCATCTTCCTAGTATGACGCATTAGACACTGATACTCCTAACATCTCTCCTACCCCACGTCGAATCACATGCTCCGGGAATGGTGTCTTTCGGCCCACATACTGTCAAAGTGATTTTACGTCCTTCGGTGACTTCTTCCGGAAGGACTCTCAAGAAGTCCAGGATACAGGCATGACTGTCCGCATTATTTCCCAAGGTTGATACAACCATCGGCACCACATCTTTCCATCCCGTCATTTGTATAGCTAGAATGGCCAAGCAAACACACAGTTGAATTCGGATCGCTCTTGGCCCCGTCGCATATAGTTTCAAGAGTTCTAATAATTGATTTCGGAGAGCTGGTAAAGATTCACCTGGCAGTTGTTGGGTGTCATAGGTGATCTACGAAATCAGTCATTGATACCTTATTTGGGAGTTCGAGATCGAGTACCTTTCCCCTTAGGGTAGTAGCTGCAAAGAGCTTCTCGTCTGCTTGTGCATCTGACTGCAGAATCCCAATCGTAATCTGCCATGCTTCCGCCTGCAAATCTAGTGAGCGTCTGTCGATTGTGTTTGCTTTGGCGCAAAAGAATCAAACAGATCGTTCAAGAACTCACCGATTTCTGGAAACTTTCTAGATAACCATGCGCTGCTTTCTTTTCCTCCCTAGCACCTTCGCGCATTGTCCTGAGGGCTGCAAGAACAGGTGTGAAGGCATTTTGCGGCCCGTTTCCATTACTTGGTACAGCGACCATTTTGGATGGAGGGGCAGCTTTTGAAGACAATGAACAAGTCAGCCAAGCGACGTATACATGCACTGTTCGTAAAAGCCTGCGAAAAAAAGTATAGTGCGAAGAAGAGCCTGAAGGAAATTGGAAGGAAGGTTCTGTAAAAGATTGCGCGTTATTTGATTATATCGGAAAGAGTTGAAGTATTTTGTAAATGTATGAATGGGGTTCAGATTATGACATTGGTACGAAGCGACCAGACCAACATAGAAAGTTGGTGTCGGGAAAATAAAGTTTTAGTGCCGTTCTTTAGTCGCAGCCTCGTTGAAAGAGCCTCTTGTACACCAATGGCTAAGGAAGCACGTTCGAGAATTTGAACCTTTGAACAGTAAACAATACAGCTCAACGGCCCAATTTTTCGCCGGCCACTCACAACTTCGTCTCTCCGTCTCTCCAACTCACCTTCACCTTTCAATAGAACGCGATTTCACCATGAATAGAGGTGGTGGAAACAGGAAGGTTCTACTTCCCCCAATCAACTACATATTCAAGCTGTTGCAACAGCACAGCCTGGTGTCTGTCTGGTTATACGAGCAGTTGGGCATCAGAATTGAGGGCAGGATCAGAGTGCGTTTACACACCGAATCAATGGTATACTGCCGCTAACTGATCTTTTTGCAGGGTTTCGATGAATTCATGAACTTGGTCCTCGACGATGCGGTGGAGGTGAAACTTGCGACAAAGACGGATGCAGAGAAGAGAAGATCTTTGGGTAGGTTTTAGATTGTATGATCAGAAAAAGCTTCTAGCTAATGTATTCCAGGACAAATTTTATTGAAGGGCGACAATGTGTCGTTGATCCAAGACATTAGTGGATAAGATACTTGGTCAGGCGTTAAACGTTAATGACGAGCCATTCAGAGCACGAAAAGCATTTCAAGACTGAGAACCATAGGGCTTGGAGGAGTAAGCAGGGTGTTTAGGACCATTTGGGTTATTTGTAATGAGCTGGATCTATTTCTAGGAGGCAAGACCACCTTTGATCTCCCCATCTCCTACCAGCAGTCCATGGAGAAGACTGTCATACTCGCCTACTGGTACCGAAAGTCCGCTTCCAGGTTGCAAGAATTGTTCTTCGAGAGCCAAACCGTAGAGCAATGCATTCGTTCCCGGACCTGAACATCTATCCATCACCTGTGACCCTTGCTGCA
The DNA here is from genome assembly GCA_026770245.1 of Clarireedia aff. paspali H2. Classification (NCBI taxonomy): domain Eukaryota; kingdom Fungi; phylum Ascomycota; class Leotiomycetes; order Helotiales; family Rutstroemiaceae; genus Clarireedia; species Clarireedia aff. paspali H2. Next base: position 110,943 of record JAJCXA010000108.1, read on the forward strand.
AAATATATCGGTGCAAGAAATAGTCATAAAAACCCTTTCCATGTCCGAGTCGTCTTATAAAATTGGTTTTCGGGTCAACATCAAAAGCTACTCCAGGCATCAAAATCATGTCCAGGCCGGCCCCTTTTGGCATGGATTCGAGAATGCTTTCCCGTTCATTTACCGTCTCTGTTGGAATAGTTGGAATTCCCCAGCTGTCTCTTTTCAGATTATCATAATCCACCACGCTCTGAAGATCTACCATATCCATTATGGAACGTGGTGTATCAGATGCCTGAGATGTTGATTTGTGAAGGTAAGGCACGAAGACTTGCTTGCCAGTATCTAGTGCATGTCGCACTATGGCATCTGTCTGCACTTCTCCTGTTGGCATAGCAAGATAGATTCCTACGCGGGAGGCTCTCTGGTACGGTTCGAAGTTGATAAGTCTTTGCAAGACAGCGGCGCCTTGTGCTATTAGTGGATCAAGAAATCTTTTGTGCATAATATGTGAGCTTACTTTGAGACTGCACAGATTCATTTGTGATAGTAGATAAGGTGCTTTTCATCAAAGAGCGTAGCTCCTTCTTGCTCGCTTTGAGTGCAGCTGTAGGCGACATGTCATCTGACAGGCCGATGTGTGAAAGTACCAGACAGAGCAGTTAATTTTTGCAGTTCCGCTTGAAGGGAAGGGTGCTTTCTTATTAATTCTCCCGAGCTACGGGTGTTCACACGGGAGCTAGTATTGTGCCAGACTTAGAATTAAAACTGAGCCTTGGGTGATGTGCGTCTTGATATTCAGTTTCGCATCAGGATCTGAAAATCGAGATACAATCCACATTGATAACTTAATATCCTGCTGTGGATAGTTGAAGGGCTCCGCTCTTTTTGAAAGACTTGGCAAGGCGATGCACATTTGTGGCGTTAATTGTGGCTCATATGCGATCGGCTGTTACGAATTCCATCCCTAATCCAATCTCATGCTTTCGGCCAAAATGAACAATATCAACATCAACAACCACAACGGCATAAAATGGCACCTATCTCACTGCCTTCGATCTTAATCGCGGGCGCATACCTATTGTCGACAACTTCTGCGGCTACATCTGAACTTGCTGGAACGTGGTCTACAAAATCTGCTGCGGTGTTGACTGGACCTGTATGTTTCTATTAATGGAACGGGGATGGAAATATGTAAACTGACGATGTTCAATCAGGGCTTTTACAACCCAGTTAACGATTCATTGCTCGAACCTACACATACAGGATTTTCATATTCGTTCACCACCGATGGATACTACGAAGAGTCATACTACCGTGTGGTTGCAAACCGTACGTTGTATTCCAAGACAAACACACCATCGTTCGAGCAGTTACTTATAGAGATTTAGCCGCGACACCGAGTTGTGTTTCATCAATAATGCAATGGCAACATGGGACATATGAGGAAAATTCCGATGGATCCTTGACTTTGACTCCCTTCGGTGTCGATGGCCGCCAACTACTTTCCGCTCCTTGTGTTGCTGATACGGCAACCTATACGCGATACAATCAAAGCGAAACTCTCAAGGTAGGTCATGAAGGGCTGTTATTGAGAAAACTACAGTCTTTTTGCGATATATGAGGGCGCATGCTAACTGCTACAAAATAGAAATATGTGGTTTCTACAGATGCTTACACGAAGTTGACCCGACTTGATCTGTACGAATTTGACGGAACTCCCAAGAACCCAATGTACTTAGCCTACAGTCCTCCCTTGATGCTTCCAACCCAGACTCTCAATCCCACGACTTCTGCAAAAGCAAAAGCCAAGCGATGGTTTGCTCGCTCGCTCGACGAGCCACATCCACCCCAATCCTCCGAAGAATTCGTCCTGCCACTTAACAAAGACGCCAAACATATCAAACGTGGCATTGAAAAGCCGTCGCTTATTTATCGTATTGATCCTGACTTGCTTTGGTGGGCCGGCATTGGAATGACAATTTTTGGCGGAGCGGCTTACCTGTTGTAAATAATCTTGTGGAAGCTGAGAAACTTGACGCCAGCGATGGCACCTTTGTACAAAATACGGGAGTGAGTCAAGAGCGAGAACGCATATATACCAACGATGTCTTGAAGAGCAACAGACAGAACTGGAGTTTGGAGGATGTTATGTCTTTTTTATACAAGTGGTTTTAGTTGGCACTAGAATAATTCTACGTTATGATTCAAGAAGGGGCGTTGGAATATTTGCTATTACTTACACTTTTCTATACCTCACATAACTTTCTTCCACACCCAAATTCTGCTAAAGACTCAGAAAGAAGCGTCACATGTGGAAAATATCCACTGCTATTCATTGAATGAATATGTGTGAAGACACATCTAGTGGATTCGTTACTGTAGAACCTTGGGTGATATTAATCTAATAGGAACGTAGATTGTTTTCTCCACAATTTATCGGATTTCTCGTTGGCTCAAACAAAACAACTTCCCCAATCCCCCCCTGCTCTTGCGAAGCTCAAGCTTTCCACAAATTTCGACAATTTACATCTACCCAGGTCGTCGCCACCACATGTCTCCAGGGGCAAGACTCGATCATTCACAATGACCCTTACCAACTCCTCGCTTTCACCAGAGCAGTTCATCTTCTCCACATACATTCTTGCAGCGAAAGGTACGGTCCAACTAGCCGTATATCCATTTGTATGACGAGCATCTTCTCTCGTCACGTTTGATAGGGCGGCGGTAGAGTTGTAGAGACCAAGGGCAGAGAAAATGCCAGTCATGTCGTTGTCATGGCTGAAGTCGGCATAGAGCCTGACTTGCTCACCGAGAGGAAATGTGGCAGAGTCGGAATCTAGGGTATGGTTCGTGGAAGTCTCGTCGTGAACAGGAGACGATGTGAGACGTGCAATCAATTCGTTGGTGAACCCTACACCCTGGGTTGCTCCCAATGGGTTGCCCCAGGAATAACCGTAGTATTTGCCAAGAGATTGGTAGTAGTCGTAGGACCTCCATTCAGCTGGAGTAAAGAGGTTACAGAAAGGAGAGATGGTGCCACTTGGTGATGCAACAGTGTTGAAAGGGCAGAGATCCATCATAGAAATGGTATCGACATTGGTGAAGTTCACACCAGGAAGGTTGGCATTGAGGCGTGCAGTAATATTAGGAGTGAAAAGTGAGATCCAGGTAGCTTGAGCAGATTCGCCAATAGTAGAGTCAAAACCATCCTCGAAACTGGTGCAAAGGCCATGGTCCAGTGTATTGTTGCTCCCAGCTTCTTCACTGATGACTACAATGCTGTAAGGGTAGCTGTCATTCGCCTTAGAGTATGGATCGGCCACACGCGCGTAGTTGAACCCCTGTGTCCAATTTTGAGCAGACTCAACAACACGGTCTTGCCCTGAGGCGCGGACGAAGGGTGTTATGCTCTGAGTGAGTGACTTATATCGGTTATAGTATTTGATACCGGAGTTGATTAACTGCTGTTGTCCGAAGACAGAAAGTTCATCAGCTCCAAGAGTGTACTCATAGTCCCTGATAAAAGAGTAGCCCAGCCCATAGGAAGTCGTCAGACTGTGAATCTTGTCTATTAAAGCTGCATACTTTGTTGTCTTTGAAGCTGTTGGGTCGCGCGCTCCATGACGGGACAGTATTTGTGCGAAGGTTATCTCGCACCGAGCAGGTACTGCATCATTAATTTCAGAAGGGACTGCAAAATATGGCGAATACTGGCCCCAAAAGTGTGAGATTTCCGGTTGGCACTTGAATCCGCTGTTGATGGTGTCACATGACGATGAGTTTGTTGGCAAACTGAGACCTCTATATCGTTACTCAGCAAGGTTTCCCAGGAATGGCTTTTTGACCTACACAACAGCCCAGTATACCAAAGCCAATATCGCGATTGCGCCGACTCCCATGCTGACTACTCTTCTCCTAGATCTCCTTTTAAACTTCCTCAGGTGCAGCTCTAAGTTCTCAATAATATCCTCTGACTCTTCGCTGGTGACTGCATCGTCCGAGTTTCCCCCACCAGAAGGTAAAGGATCATATTTATATGAATCTTGTCCCTTCTTCGCTACTGTACGACTTAATGTACGTTTCATCTTTGCGGTTGTCTTCGCGTGGATTTCGTCCGCGTGAATTGAGGACGGTTCATGCAAGATATCAGAGCTCTCATTGGCGCCGAGGACAAGAGGGGGGGTTTTACTCGCGGATAGTAATTTCCCAAACTGGCGATTTCGGAGAATTTATACCGTCTTCACTTGAGGTGTTCGCGGCTGGCAAGTATCATCGATCACTGACCGCACGTGTAGGACTTTTCAAGCATATCCCAGGTTCTAGGTTGTCTTCAACCTTGCATTGGTGGCCCTCCCTGATTTGTTCGCTATAAAGCACGTGATTGCGATGATCGGCAAGCACATGCGGTTGCTAGGGGTCTGTCATAAAAATACAGTCTGTGATGAGTGAAAAAACCGACAAGAAAATACTTCACAGGCCGAATGCGTAATATAACTTCATTTCATATGTTATGTAAAGTCTCGGAGACTTTGACTACGATCTGAGCGATTAGGCAAGCGCGAATATATGGTTTGCTTAAGTCATTCAATATCTACTTTATTGACAAATTTATGTCATCTCCACCTGATGGTACAGTCTACAATCCCAAAGGCCGGGTATCTAGGTATTTACAAACGACTAATGATTGCACCAGCATACTCGTGTGTCTTCGACTTTCCACCCAAATCCCCAGTCAGTTGCTTTCCTTCCGCCAAGGTATCAAAGATAGCAGTCTCTATTCTTTGAGCATGATCGGTCAAGCCCATGTGTCTCAACATCATGATAGAACTGAGGAGCAGAGCGGTGGGGTTGGCCAAAGCTTTGCCAGCAATATCTGGGGCAGACCCGTGCACAGCTTCAAAGATAGAGCATTCATCTCCAATATTTCCAGATGGCGTAAGACCAAGACCACCAATGAGGCCAGCGCACATATCGGAGAGAATGTCGCCGTAAAGATTAGGCATAACCAAGACTTTGTCGTTGTATGGTGTTGGGTCCGTGACAATCTTCAAGCACGTGTTGTCAAGTAACTCAGCATCGAACTCGACCTTGGGGAAGTCCTTGGATACGTCCTTTGCAGTTCCCAAGAACAGACCATCACTCATCTTCATAATAGTAGCCTTGTGGACTGCTCGAACTTTTGGTCTTCCAACATCCTCGGCGTATTGAAAAGCGAATCGGAGAACACGCTCACTAGCCTCTCTTGTGATAAGCTTAATGCTTTGCACAACTCCATCAACCACAACATGCTCAATACCGGAGTATTCTCCCTCAGTGTTCTCGCGAATGAGGACAGTGTCGACATTGTCGTAAGGAGTCTTGTAACCAGCGATTGAACGACATGGTCGAACGTTGGCGAAAAGGTTAAATGTTCGGCGAAGAGTAAGATTCAAGGAGACATGGCCCTTTCCAATAGGAGTCTGAAGTGTATTAGCACAGGTTGGCCACAATCATCTGAGTTCGACTTACAGCCAAAGGACCCTTTAATGCCACCTTGTTTTTCTTGATACTTTCGATTGTCTCAGCAGGAATAGTAGTCTTTCCGTCTCGCAATTGCGGGGTGACATCAACTGGTTCCCACTTGATAGGTGCCTTTTTCCAAATCAGATACAGCTTATATCAATCGAATATATGGTTTCGTATACCTTAGCAGCCGCAAAAATGTCCTTGACGGATTGCGAAATCTCGGGTCCAATACCATCACCCTCGATTAAACTGACAGTGTAGAGTCCCTTCGACAAAATCAGCGTTTATGCCACTTAAACACCGTCATAACCAATATCCGTAGTCGCCCAGTTTTTGCTTGAGTGATCTCATCGTCGACTAGAACTCGAAATATTTGCTGGGTATATGGAGCCTTACGTCTGAACCTTTTTGACCGTGGAACTTAGCAACCTTTTCTTTCTCGGAAAATCCGGTCGCATATTGACGGCGCGCCTAGAAGCATGAATAGTAAGCATGTGCACCGGACCCTCGCTCCACGATGACCGCATAACAGTAGCCATGAGTAAACCCGTCTCTTACCTGCACAGGTGCTGGTCTCCATGCACGTGGAGATACCTGAACGCACTGTCGCCGCGCGGGGGCAGCAAATGATCTGATTGCCAACATATTGCACTACCAAAAACACACCTGCCGAAGAGCCGCAAGAATGAATTGAAGAAGAGGCTAAAGGAGGGGGAAATAATAGGTCAACAAGAGAGACACGAAGTTTGAGAAAGAAGATTTGAAAATGCGGCTAACTTTAGTTACGGAATTTGCTTTTTCCTTTGAGGTAACGGGATTCTACTTGGTTGTGGCTGCCGATTCCGCTGTTCCACTTCTAGCTTTGACGGTTTCTTTCGGAGCTCGATAGCGGCAATTGCCGAAGCATCTCACACCCTTGGTCCATGTAGATTCATGATCAGCGCAACTTGTAACATCCATTCTTGCAACATTCTTCCACGATTTGGTTTTGAATACTCGAAAGATACATGCGAATTGGCGACAATCACTTTTCAGAATACGAAATTTCACACGATAGCTTCGCGACACTTCTAAACTACAGAATATTGGACCTATTATCACACTCAACATTGCATGGTTAAAGTGAACACGCCTCAGAATGGCTGACACAGAGAGAACCATTCTAGATCATTATCAGCTCTCAACTGCATACCCTTCAGAATGGCCCGCCGATAAAGACAACAGCGATGCCTCAGATGATGAGGAGGAGGAGGCGCCGAAATCGAAACAAAATGGATCCATGGCTGCTGCCGCATCGCGTAGGAAATCAAAATACTTTGCCTTAGAGCGCGCAAGTGACCGGAGAAGTCTCATCCCAGGGTCTCAGAAAACAGGCAATGGAGTAGAGAACTTGGTGCAGAGAGATGAGCCAGATCCATTGGGTAGTACGGATAGTGTTGTAAGGATTTTGAGGCAGCTTGGTTTACCAGTGCAAGAAGACATTGGACTGCGTTCGTGCTTCTACTCCAGCTGTGGGCTGCGCTGACTCTTTCAGGAAACCGATTTTTGTTATCATCTACGACATTTTCCCCATCTCTATTCCTTTCGCAAGTTCATTCGACAGCCTCTACACAAGATTTATTGCAAGGGTTGGATATCCTATCGAGATCGATTGATCAGAAATCTGCTTCTCTGAAAGTTCTTGTTGAGTCTAACTTCGAGCGTTTCGTGCGTGCCAAAGCTACAATCGACAATGTTTATATGGAGATGAAATATCAGGGGGTGGAACCACCTACCGCACCCCGCGCTAGACCGCATTCTCGCCATGCAAGCAGAAATAGTTTTAGAACCAGCAGTGGTAATCAGGTCGGGATGATGAACCCGCTTCCAAACGACGCTAGAAAAAAGAATGCTTTGCTGAAAGAAAGTGAATACGGTGTTTTGGGCATCAAGACACCTCTTTTGGAGGTATCAGCAAAGGCAGAGGAGGTATGGGGGCCTGCACTAGGTGGTAGAGAGAAAGAAGACAGTTTGAAGGTGGTATTAGGGACCGTTGATCGGTATAAAGAATATTATGAAGTCAATGCCGCCATTACCGATAGTATAAAGCGAAAGGACTATGAAAGTATTGTGGAAGAATACACAAAAGCAAAACGTTTTGCAGACGACGCCAAAAAGCTAGTGGCTACCTTGAGATCAACGACACCTACCGATGCTCAACTACATCAAATTCTTCTAGCTGCTCGTGTATGGCATGATGTCGAAGAACAGATAGAGGCATTTAAACGCGATGTGTGGAAGAGGCTTACTACATCTCACGGCTCTTCTAGAACAGATGGGCTTATTGGAACTCATCATGATCAGTATATGGAGTCAATTGGCATTCTACTAGAACTAGAAGTGGAAGAAAACCCCATCTGGGTCTGGTTACAAAGTTATTACGACCACTTAAAAAACAAAATCCAAGCAATGTCGGATCGTTCAAAAGTGGAGATAGAAATTTTACGACGACGATTGGCAAGCACGGAAAAGCCCGCATCCCAGCTTACAGCATCTCATTTGCGCTCCCTTGGGCGTCAAAGTGTAGACAACAAACAAACATCTGTTGATTCTCCGGATGTCATTGAGCTGTGGGAGAAGATTAACTCTTTCCTGCATGGTATTCTGTCGGCACAAGGAATTCTTGGTGAAGTTTTGGAGTTCTGGCAGACCTCTCAAAGTTTCATAGATGGGAAGGCACAGAAGGCGCTCCCAGTAGGGGTCAACGGGAGATCTCGGGAGCATCATCGGCTCTCCCAGGAAAATGTCCGTGATTTGGGAAAAGGAATAGTCGAGCTGATAGATATGATCAGAGAAAGCGTGTATGCGCTGTTTGTTGACCCACCTATTGACGATATCTCGTCGCTCTTTTCACCGCTACCAATCACTCCACGAACTCCACGAACTGCTGATTCTTTAACCCCTTCGGCCCTACGAGATCCTCGGTTTGCATTCGACGCGAACAACCTGCCTCCCCCATCCCCAAGGAGAGGGGAAGCTTGGGAGAAGTTTGCATTCTGGCCTCCGTGGTCGAACTCGGCAAGTGGAGTGCACTACTTATCGAGATTTCTAGCACTTATTGGGACTGGTGCGAGTGAGATGTCAACAGTATCTCTTGTGGGCAATGGAGATGGTACAGCTTTAGAAAGACTAAAGGCTCTAGTTGGAGGCGCTCGAGAAAGATGCGTAACGGCCATGTTGGCAGCATGGAACAAAGACGCTGAAAACATCAAGGTCCTAGAGGATTGGAGACGTTCCCCTGATCAAAGAGATCTAACACGTATGCCATCGAACTTTAGTGCGTTTGAGGGTGTTATACTTTCAGGCATGCAAAAGATACTTTACGTTTCCGATGCTTCGATCAAGCAGGGCTCACCAGATATCATCTTGCCTCCACCACCTAAGCTATTGCAGATGGTTCGTAGCCAATTTGTAACAACTCTTTACAAGGCACTCAGTGGGATGGTGGAGAACGCAGAAAAGGCTGTCAAGAAGACAGACGATGACTGGACAACGGACAGTGATGGCTTAGCAAGTCCCGAAGCCATGGCGATAGCTACTAGTATGGGTGCTGGCACCGTTAATGCAAGCGATCGGGTATGTCCAATCATCTTTTCTCTGAATCTGACTAATGTGCATAGAATGTCCGAATGCTTCTCACTCTAAGCAATCTACACGCCCTCCGCTCCAACGTTGTCCCAAGCCTCACCACCCAATTCGAGAATGCTTTTTCGGTCAAGCTTACGGAAGAGGCTAAGACCATAAAGGATGTCCTTGGCCAGATAGACACTCGGCTCTTTCATTCATACACGAGAGTACCTGCCGAGACTCTTCGGGCAATAGTACGCCGCGGAGTTTTGGCACCAGACTGGGCTCCAAAGGACAAGCCAAAAGAAGTTCGACCTTATGTTTACGAAGCCTTATTGACCCTTGTTCTTGTCCATACTCAAGTTTCCACAACCGCGTCCTCGCTCACTACGCAAGTATTGTCATATCTCCTAGAGGAAGTGTCGCAAGAATTCTTACAGGTGTTCAAACAACGTCAACAGTTTCCACTTAATTCTCTCATGCAGGCTACTCTGGACATTGAATTTGTGGCGCAAACGATGAGTCAGTTCACCACAGATCGTGCCAGCGAAACACAGAGCCAAATCTATCAAGAGCTGGATAAGGGTACCGATGACGAAGCTAGAGCTAAGCTGCAGAAGATATTACCAGGTATGAGGGTGGATCTTAAGCGATTAAGAGAAGCAAGTAAAGTGGAGTTCGCTTGCTTTAAGAAAGTAAGGAATAAGGTCGGAGATAGGAGCGCAAGTAGTACCACTCAGGGAAGCACATAGGGAGGTTTAGACAACAGACACGAGTTAAAGTCTGTTCTATATCTGCAAATACAGCAGATAATTTCAATTACGTAACTTCTGGATAAGCTTCATCAGTTCATAGAAATTTGTTGACCAACGTAAAGTATCCATATAATTTAGTGAAATGCTCAAGTTGTTGTGAAATATGCACGTGTGTATCCTTTCGCTCATTGTGCCACCTCGTGGACTTCTGATTCTCGGACAGCCGGCAAGCCATTCTGCACACGACTCTTGTAGATATCGACCTTTCATTTTCTGACTTTCGCACAATGGTTGGCTGGCATGTACCAAGAATCGTCAAAAAAGCGCAATGTTGCATTCAAGGCGCCATTTCGCATTTTCTTGAACCTGCCCCGATCTAACGTCCCTCCCTGCGTAGCGAGACACAGTTGGAGATTGGAAGAAGAAGTGATGGTAGCATGCTTAGTTGTAGAAGCTGGCTGTCTAGGTGTTCTTATATAAACAATAGACTGTAGCTGCCTAGTAAGCAGCCACATGTGATCTGGAATCCAACAGAAACCCTCTGTGTCGAGAAAAATAATAGGTACTTTGACTTCAAGCGGCTCAAACTCTATACACACATTTCTTATAATTTTATCTAAGTCGTACTCCGTGGTCTCTCTAGCTTATGACCTGGCACTGATTATGGAACTATCTCAGGGGAATCCAAAGAGGCCTTTGTCAAGGACCTAGAACAATCATGGAAGCTGCACAAGCTTGAAACACATATAGTCAGCTGGACTATAAATCTGGACAGCAGTCTCCGGTTCGAAGCCCATACGAACGCTATCGACTTTATCCTTCAATCTCCTTAGGCGCGTTTGGCTATATGTGAAGCACCGACGATGGATGCTTTCGGATGAATATGCGTTGCATCAGGAGAAGTTTGTTGGTAACAGGCCTATTTTCGCCGCTAAGACAAATACACTATTCACAGTATTCCCGATACTCTGCGGCTAATACCGAATCTGTGTTTGAGGGGCGAGAGCTTTGTGGGGCACAGTGGTGGTCGTTATTCACGGGAGTGGGCGGGTGAGCCAGATCAGTCTGGGACTGCGTATTGCTGATTTCGAATTGAGTGATTTAGAACAGTCTCCACTGTTTGGTTCTCGTCGTCCTCGTCGTCCTCGTGATCATCGTCGTTTGTGTTATCACCATGGCCGCTGCTCTTGGAATGGTGGGTGCCACTATTGATTCCTCCGTCCTTGACCCGTATGTTCAACCTGTGATCACCTTCGAAGACGACGGACGAGCGGACGAAGTGATCAGGAAGTGGTGTGGAGTAAGGATAGAACTCTCAAGGTGTCAGGCAAGCGATATAATATTGGTGGTCGCGTGAAAACAATAAATGATTTAGAAGAAATTGTACAGGAACAATAAAATATATTGATAATTAATAAAGAAAAGGTTGACGGCACGAAGAAACTACCCGAAGGCCCTGACGCACGGCTCATCTCATCATGCCGTGTGTGTATTGTGTTTGGAGTCGTATCAGCGCCATGGTTCCATTTCCAAGGCTTGCCCTCTGGAGTATGCCAGCAAGTGCAAGTAGTCCACGGTGTCCGCTTCCTAGCCCCGCTCGATCCCATCGTCGCTGCTAACATCACGATCGCTGTAGCTCAATCTACCATCAAACTGGCGAATCGAAGGCTCAATTCCCTGCGACGCAAAAAACCACTGGAGCCGAAATTGAGTGCAGGTGAACAACGCATGGATTTTTGAGTGTACGTGAAGATGCTCAGAGCTGCCGCAAAGAAATTCACACCGCAGTGTTGCCGCAGCGCAGCATCATCTGTTGAACATAGTCGAATAGCGCACCTGGATGGCTTCCATACTTCGGCCAGGGAGGTCCTCATGGATCGTTTCCACGAACAACCGTACTTCCTTGTCCGAATTATCGTATCCTCTTTCTTCAACCAAGAAGCCTGGCTCTTCTTTGACTTCAGCGGTGTCTGGGGTGTCTTGGAATGTGCAGCGGCTTTATGATTGTTCTCCAGTGCTGTGAAGGTAGACCGATGGCAGTTTGAACTCAAGAGTGTACTGTATGTCACATCATCTCCGATTCTAGTGCATTTCAAGAAGCCTGGAATGGCCACTGCCGATGCTCAGTAACTGATGTCGCCTCTAATGCCTTAGACGGGCTTCGGGAGGGTCGCGAGGCATGCTGGTGGCTATTAATGACAAAGGTCAACTGACATTCGTAATCAACCTGAAGTTGCGCATCGTCAATTTCAGGTGTGGCGGTCGACAACGCAACAAAGGGGCCGGGCTGTCTGACATGGACCCTTGGGGCGTGCCCTCGGGAGGTGGTTGGAGTTACGGTAGATGCTGAGCGTGGCTTTCGTCTATTTGCAGGTTGTGGGTCTTCGTCGCTTGTATTCCAGGCGTTGTGATTATTATTAGTATTCATAGAATGGTCAATGCCGCTACTAATGTCTATATGCATGTTTTGGTGCCCTTGCTTTAGCGTTTTAGGGTTGCCCCCCAGTACAGGGTCGGCTGGTGCAGATGAGCGAGAGGCTCGTGACGTATGGCGGTATTCGTCACGTTGTACTTCGCTCAAAGGACGAGGACAAGACGTTGTTCGAAATATGTTCCGTCAGCAACCTATTCTTCAAGATTTCCAAAACCGGGGCATTTATGAGGTAATTAGTTACTTTTAAGCTCAGCGATTAACACAGGGCTGAATGAGATTCTCAACTGGTCTTCAGTAATCCAGGTGCCAGATTCATCGACCAGATACTCGAAAGTTTTCTTGCCTTTGATCCTTTTGTCATAGCGTATACGGCGAACTCGACTAATGTCCCTTTCCACCGGTAGGACCAAGTCTTGAGAGGATCGTTCGCAAAGCGACCGTAGCATTGATATTTGCATGTCATCATAATTGAACAAAAAATCGAACCTGTCTAGACGATTCCCCTATACGGTACTGGGTCATCTTTGTCTGGCGTCCAGCAAGCAGCTGGGTGCGTATCCCACGCAGTTGAAAGCGATGCTCGTCGGGGATCTTAGGTTCTGCGGCTAGCAGAGTCTCAGTGGCCTCCTTGTCTTCCAGGTCATCTGCGTCGACAACCTCGACCAAGTCCTGATCATCCACATCTGGGTGACCGAGCTCTTTCTGCTGCTGCATTGCGATGAATCCCTCTCTACCACAACCTCGGTCTCTTGCAGCTCCCACCCTTGATATCCTAAGATGTGCCATCTAGAGAAGTATCCTGCAGCTTTTCTGACCTGCTACCGGTGGTTTCAGTGCGTTCTCAACTCTGGATCCCGTCCGTTGGTTGCATCATCCGGTTGATCAGGATTGTGACTGAGGCTGCCCAGAGGAGCTCCGGTCCGGCTCAAGGCTTTGCGGTCAGGATAACGAGGAGGAAGGCCCGCGCGAGCAACAACAGGATGAGGTGGCAGTAGATGAGTTTAGTCAGGAGACTGAATAGAAGTGTCGGATTCAGTATATTCACTGAACTACGGGAGAGATACTACAGGATATAGGATACATGCTGTAGCATAGTAATTAGTAGGGTATATATAGTCTGGCTCTTCTTCCCACTTAGTTTAGAATGATCAACCCGATTCAATGCACTACATAGTCCTCATTTATGACTAAGTGCGGTGCCACGAATCGGTCCCTCTAAGAACCAACAAGAAGCTTCATTATCCAACCAAGCCCAGATCTTTTGTCAACAGTGGCTAGCAAACTAACGCCTGATTAATCTTCAACCTTTGCCGGTACCTCTGAATCTTTGATCGTCTTCACTGCTAAAAGCGTCTGCTGGGTGTTTAATTCCACCCAATCCTTGTCATTATTACTCAATTGCTTTTCCAGATCCGTGATTTCATCGCTTCCAGCTTTCTTTAGTCGTGCTAGCCAAGCATCGCGGCGTTCTGCTGGGACAAGGATGTCATCCATCCAGGATACGACATCGTTCTTCTTGAGGACCTGAATGGCTCCGATCATGGCCGTTCGGCTACCGAACTCGAAGCACCTTGCCCGAACATCCACACCTTCTCGCCGGAGCCATAGATGGGCCAGTCGGTTGTCACTATAGCATAGATGGTCGAAAATCATCGCCGCGCAGATGACCACGAGCAGACCGACTCCATCCCAGCCTTTCTGCGCCGCCACGTATGTCATGGTGAAGATCTGGCATGCTGAGAGAAGTCGTAGGAAGAGAGGCAAGGCGGCACCAAAGGGAGATGTCAACGATTGTATCATAGGTTTGTTGAGTAACGTATCAATGATGTCCCGAGAACCTTGGTAGAGATACCATGTTGAGGCATTTTCATGAATGGCAACGAGCATGCAGCCAGTTAATCCGGGACTCTCATTGTTCTGGAGGTACATTGATGTCCGAGTGATGCAGACCAGGCACATAGATATGCGGAAGAGCAAGCCGATGACTATGCAGGCCGCGGTACCGTAAAGGCCGAACATCGCTGTCAATGTTGACAGCCCGAGTAGGGTGAGAAGAAGGAGAATCTCGCAAGAAAATGGAAGGTCAGACAAACTGAGGCGTGAAGAGCTGCGATAACCACCAGTATTTCTGGAGCAGTCCAGGATATAGAGTGTTTGGGGGCGGCGGTGGTTCATCTTGAATCTGGCTCTTTCGATGCTGATAACGGTGGGCAACTTCTCGGAAGGCCCTCCATCTAAGTCCGAAGGGTTGTAATCCGGAATTTTGGTCCTAGTAATGCCGCGGATGGCAGTCTTGGTGAGGATATCGCTTGCCGACCCGTTGGCGCATGGGAAGACACTGCCCCAGTTCGCGTCCCAGACCGTTCTTCGAAGCTCACTAATGGAGCAGGCCTGATCTAAAAAATCAGAACTCTCGGAAAGGAAGTCGGCAATGCTCTCAAGTGCTCGTAGCGGAGGGAGGATACTAATACCGATAAAGCCAGCCAAGGCGGTACGGCCCGCCACCTGATATGGTAGACGGCCGCTCGCGAGATATATGATGAGTGGAAGAATAGCAGCCAGCTCAAACACGAGTTTGGATCCATCCTTGGAGACAGGAAGCAAGCGTGGAAGGCCAGCGGCGGTACCATAACTTGCTGGTGGATCCCCGTTCATAATTGTCAGTATGGCAAGAATATTATCGCATAAATGTTTAAAACTTTTAACACAAAGAAAGCGACTTAGAAAGGTGGAAAGTTTTGACGGTGGCTCTGTGTATGCCGGAAGCCCGTCACTCATACGAATATGTATACCTCTCTGGACGAGGCTCAACGATAATTCGTCAATGCAAAACGATCAATGAAGATTCTGCGGGATTTTGCTTGCATACTGTATAGCCTGCCTGTGTGGGTTGCTTGTGTTCGGCACAGCCCACCACGAATGATATACTTCGCCCAGAATCCGTAGCGCTGTGGCTTGCATGACACCCTTCACAAATTGTAACAAGGTCCGCCTTTACCGAAAGCTGGAGTAAAATAGTTGTGGACTAACGGTCGGAGTTATAGATTTTCACATAACCCCAAAATATACAAGTCTCTAAAATACCAGTACTTTGTTAAACAAGTTACTATTATTGTTTTCTTTGCTCTCATCAGAGTTAACTTCTGCTTTCTTGTGGGTGCCTAAATTTCGTGTTTCCTCGCCTGAGAATCCACCACGTACGAGTGCAGCTAACTGGGGGTGCAAAGACACTGGTGGCGTCAAATCGGCAAGCATCCTCGAAATTTCCATGTATGTATTGAGGAGCCAGGTCTTTGTCATTTTATAGGTTGACAGCATTGCTTATTGATCTACGTAACATCAACATGTCGGTATCACTTTCCCCGGAAAAATCAGGAAGCGGCTCAAGAGTAGAACGTACAAAAGTACCAGGGACACTTCCACGAACTAGAGCTTTCACTCAGCGGCCAAGACTTGCGCAATTTTTAGAATACTTGCAACCATGGAGTCAGAAGTAATGGATTCCGGGCAGCAAAGTAGCTACTTGGGATGGACTCGAG